>WBNM01028533.1:0-60454 GCA_013399055.1 Ramphastos sulfuratus | reverse complement strand
CACATGTGGGAGAGCGGAGCGGCCGCGGCGCCGAGCCCCGCCGCCCGGCTGCCCCGCGCCGCCCGGCTGGGGCCCTAGCGGCTCTCCTTGGCCGCTGGAGCCGAGGCCCGGCGGCGCCCGCAGTGCATGAGAGCGGGGTGGTGGCCGCGGCCCGAGCCACTCGCCTCCCGGCCGGCGGCGGCGCAGGGACCGGCCCGGGGGGCAGTAAGGGGCTGCAAGGCGGTGTCTCCATGTGAGAGGACGCGGAGGCGCACCTGAGCTGCTGGGACAGCTGCAGTCGGGGGGTGGTGGTGGTGGTGGTGAACAGTCGCGGGGCCCGGCCCCGAAGACCACCTGCTCTGCAGCCCGCCCCGGCGGGGGCTGGACCCGCCTGCCCCCTTGAAGCCGCCCGACCCCCGGCGGCAGCCCTAGGGCAGGGGGCAGCGGGGCCCCTCCCGCCGGGGGAGGGGGGCTCCGCCTCGCTGCCGGCTTCGCCCCGCCGGCGGGAAGGCGTGCGCGCCGCGACCGGAGGGAGAACACAGCGAAGCCCGTCCCGAAAAGTAAGTGTGAGCGGGAGGAGCCCCNTGTGTGTGTGTTTGTTTGTTTTTTTTTTCTCTTAAAGGGTTGAGTGGCTCCTAATAGACACAGTGGCAGCCGCCTGGCTGTTCATTTACATAAGACTTGTGTGGAAAATGCTACTTTTACTGTCATAAGAAAATTATTAAGGAACGGCCTTTTCATATACAGCAATTGAAGATGCGGTTTAGGAGGAAGAAGTAGCATTGGTTCTTCCTCTTCATTGGGCAAGTTGCATCTTCACGAAGCACGAGCAATTGCCGTTGCCCACACTCCAAACCGTACTCGGAGGCTAGGGAACGAAGGGTCTAGATTGCCTCAGTTTTGTTTTGCTTTGATTTTTACCGTTTCTGCAGCGTGCAGAAATTCCCTCTAAGCAAAAACTACATCAAAAACTTATTTTAATTGGATATTTTGACTTGCTCTTAATTGAAGAAAACACGACCTCAGCAATTAGTCGAGGAAGGAACATTTATATTTGCCGATGTTCAATTGTACTGTTCAGGAGTTAAAATTTATACAATACTTGATTTCATATACTTGAAGAGTGGAGATAGAAAGTCATTTATTTGATAAGGCAGTATTCAGACATAAGTTCAGAAATTGTAACTGTGTGAAAAATATGTGAGTGTCCTGAGCGCTGCTTCCTCTCCATACCTTTCTGGATGGGGTTTAGAAAGGACTTCGAAGGGCAAAGTTGCAGGATTTGTCTGATTATTCATTAAAAGTATAAACAGCTTGTTAGCATCCCATGAGTTGGTTGCTAGGGCCCTATTTTTCAGTGTTTTCTTTATCAGACAAAAGTAGAGAAAGGTAAGAGGCAGCAGAAATGTATAGTGGCTGAAGGTCTAAAATCCAGGCATGCCTGTGGAAAGCCATGCTCCAGAATTCCAACAGTGTGTGCTGGCTCTGTGCTTTAGTTTGCGTGTGCTATGCTTTTGAGAGGTTCCCTACTATGTGCCGGTCTGTTCCACTGAGAAAGAGAGAGCCTATGGAAACTCAGGGGGAAAAACTATACATCAGTAGGAAGTTCAAAGGTAGAATACCTGATTTTGCAGTTTCTTTTTGAGACCAAGAATGCTGACATATAGGAAGACTGTTTTTTAGACCAAAATATCTTTGTATCTTAATGTATTTATTATTGCTGCTGTTTAAAAATGGAGCATAAAAAAAGTTGAACTCTCCATTCAGTTCACTTTTTGCTTTTGTTGACCCCAGACCTAAGAAGTCAGGAAAGGTAGTTCTATTCTTTTCAGGTCCTAGAGTGAAGGAGATGGCCAATCCTGTGATTTAATATCCCCAGGAGCTAACAGGCACTATGTTCTTTTTTAGTATGGTGATTATAACTGCCTTTACGTAATTTTTTCCTCCTAAAAGTAAATCGCATGTTCCTACTCTGTCACCTGGTTAATGGCAGTCTGGTTTTGTCTTTTGATGGCACACAGGCATTCTTCTTGATGTTCCAGGTTCATTAGTATCTCAAGAACATACATTACTTAAACATTAACAAAAATCATTGTAGTAACATTAAGGTTTTCAGTCTATTGCAGCTCAGATCTAATCAATGTAGTTCCTTTGTCCAAACTGAATAATTTACTATTACAACTGTATCTATTTGGAAACATGAATGTTTCTCAAAGGATGTGCATTTCATTTGCATTAGCTGTTAGAGAAGCTTTTATATTAAGTAGCCTTTTAGTTTAGGGTAAGAAATATTTTTTATCTCAGACTCTTACAGTGACAAATTAACTTTACTTCCTCCCATTATGTGTGCATGTGGTACGTTGCAAAAGTTTTGTTAATTACTTCAATGGAATTTGTTGTCTCTGAATCAGTAAAAGAAAGGAATGGTGTGTGATGATTAGGCCTGGCAATGTTATTAAACAGAGAAGAATGCTGTTCTTCTATCTCTTTAAAGTAAACTTAAGTTAGTTATCTTTCAGTTGGCATATTTTATATTCAGACTGTATTTAATGAACATGTGTAATCTTATGGATCTTGTTCTGAAGAATATATGCCTATTAGCTGACTATATGTACGTTACATTTAAAATAAACATAAAGACCCTATCTGCAGAGTTGCTTCAGCCTTCTATGCAGGCTGTGAAATTAGGTACTTCTTGAAAGAGACAATGAGAATTACACATAGTCACTCTTGAAAATGCTCCTTTGTGACAGACAGTATTGTGATGTGAATTTGTGAAAACTGCTGGATGGTTCTGTACTTAAATACTCTGTGTAGTCCCAGGATAGACAAAAACTGTACTAGAAAACTTTACTAGGATCACTAATAGGACTTTAAAATAGTCTCTTGCAACAGCCAAGGGTACAAAGACTTCAGATATATCTGGAAGACCTAGAACCACCTAAGCACAGAAGTTACGCTTATTGTTAACAACCGCCGTGTTTTTTGTTGATATGGCCACTGGTTGAGGCAGACTGTTCTTGCTTAAATTAAAGGTCAGTTTAACCCAGTATCTCATGTCTCTCAGTGGTCTTTAATGGAGGTGTGTGAAAGACTGTAGGCAGCAGTATGTGTTTACAAGCCTTTGTCACACAACACCCTTGTGGTCACTGTCTGTGTGTGTTTCAGGGCAATGTAATTCCTGTGCATTTGGCAACCCTTAGTGGCTTCCTCTTGGGTGAACTTACTTGGTGGCTTCAAGGGAAGAGTGGTCAATTCAGTGCTTAGTGACTTGGTTTGAGTATATGAGTCAGCTGTGTTGGGCACCTTCTAATTCCTCTCTGAGGAGAAAAGAGTACTTGATTCCTGTCCACACCTCTCACAGTGTCATGTTCAACAAACATGGTTCTCCAGCTTTCACTTGTAGGTAAAATAGTGAAGTAGTTACTTTTTTACCTCTGTTTTTTTTCTGTTCAGCTGGAATTAGGAAAGAAACTTGATGACTTGTTTGGGTGCACATATATGTTTTTGTCCTTTGAGAACTTTATACATGCAGTATTTTTTTCAGTTGTAATGAATGCTAGAGACATTGCAAGTCACTTGTGAGGGAATGTTTCTTGGGTAGGAAAAGGGAATGGGGCACTCTGTTGCAATGTTGTGAATCCTGTCTAGTTATTTCCATGACCATGTGAATGGTGTGAGCTACTTCTTGCATCTCAGGAGAAGCAACACTGAGAAGTCTGAGCCCCTCAGTATAGGAAGACTGAGGTGAGGTGTCCTCAGAAGGCAGGACGTGCTGATGAAGCAGCACTTTGTAAGCACAAGACTTGCCTTCTTGCTAAAGCAGGAAAGCTGTCCACAGATAGAGCCAAGAGGTGTACACATGCCGTGGTGAGACCTGGGCTTATGATGCTGGAGCTGTGGAGAAGGGGACATTATGAGAGGAGTGGCAATAGTTTCCTCTCAACTCTTCCTAAGACTAGATCAAAGAGTCTTGCTGGTGCAATATCCCAGCTTATACTCATGGATTCTTTCCTTCCCTTCATTAGTCCCCCTCTTTCTACATGGCTCTGAGAAAAGTAGAAACCTGAACTGATTCTGAGATAATTGTTATACTTGTTCCTGTGTTCCCTTCTGCATTTTGGTCTTCTGGTCTGATACGAAAGCTTGTTGTCACTTTTCAGCACTTCCTCCTGTAGAAATGTTACTCTGGGTTGCTAGGAAGGTGGGAGGAGACCTTGACATGTTACAGGTTACCAGAGACTTCCTCTGTATGTTTCCTTGCTGAGATGATGTTCAGGGTGGTGGTGGAAAGTTGACTGTACCTGGAGTATTGGGAGTGCTTCTCAATGAATTGAAGTACTCCTGAATTTGGTCAGGCTGAGTCAGTGTTACTCAGCTGTGGTTTTGTGTTGTAGGTTGTACCAATTGCTCTGAGTTTCTGAAGGACAGGAAGTGCAAACCCAAAATGTGCGCTTTGACTGGGCATAATGTCTTTACTAGACACACTGTCTGTATTTTCACAGATGCTGGTGAATACTGTTTGACCATGTGCTGTTCAGGGTGAAGTCTATCAGGTTTTGTTTAAGGATGGAATCTTGCATTTATATCTGCTGTAGCTTGCAGTATCTGCCTATGCTCCTAGGGAGTTTGATATATTACAAACTGCACATGTACGTAAAATGCTTTATGGGATAGAATGTGTGTCCCTGTATCTAGAGGAATGAAAATAGTCCATGTTTTCAGAAGAGGCTAATTCAGGACAAACTACTTGTCTTTCTAAATGACTGACAAACCCAAAACACCACAAGCCAAAGCTAGTGGGAAAGAAAAAGTTTCAAGCTTTTTCCCAAGTTCCCTTTTTAGGAGGGTAAACTGCTCATTGTGTTCCCTGGCAAGTGCAAGCCTCTCAGCATTGTAGTACAGTTCATGCTTGAGAAGTCTCTCACTAGCTATTGTGGTAGCTGCAAAATCTAACATTTTTGTTGCTAGACCTGACTGCATGCTTTTGTTGACTTTTTCATTGCCTAATAAGTCTGTTTTTTTAAAAATAATACTTTCCTCAGTGTTTAAGGCTGTAACCATTTAATAATGATAACAAAAACTACTACTGTGGATTGAGACCTCTCTGATGAAATATTACTTCTTTTGTGGCTGGCATAGCCCCATGTAGTGTGGCATGGTGTTGAATATCTGTTGAAGACAGGATGTTTACACCTTTGCTTTACCAAATGCTGTGTGTCTGCTAAGCAGTGCTACCTGTATCCCTAAGCATGGGTCGAGTGGTCAGTAAACTTGCAGTTTGCCAGGAGTGCCTACTTCTGTTGCTGTTTATAGCTTGTTAGTTTGTTTTAATTCATGCTCTGATGCTGAAAGCAAGAGATCATCTAGCACAACAGAAAAAAGTGCTAAAACTGGGATTGTGAAGACCCCCTCATCCAAATTATTAGTAACGTTTGTTTTTTGAGTTCTGCTGTGGCAGTTTTGTCTGTTGCCGGAGCTGATGAATATGTCTTCAGATCTGTGGCATTTCTGTGAGTGGGTGGATCACTGCAGTGACAGGTAACTTTTTTTACTGCAGAGTACAATAGTGACAGTTTTTATGTATCTTGAGGGCATCTTCAGCATCTTTTGTGTTATGCTAAGGCAAAGTAGCTGTGTTAGGTTTTTTTGGTGTGTGGGTTTTTTTGGTTTTTTTTATTTTGGTGTGGGTGAAGGGGAGGTGTGTTGTTGTGTGTTGTTTTGTTTTTTTCCCCCCCTGGAAACTGCTGTTTGTTTATCCAGGTACCTAGATAGCAGGGTCTGTTGTATGTTCCAGCAGGGTGCAATTCTAAATGATGATTTAGTCTGGGGCACTGTGAAAATTGCTTTTCTCCAAACTTGCTACATGTTGCAGGAGTCTTGTGGGAGTAGGAGAGAGACAATGATTCAACCTGCCATGCTTCCCCCTGCCTCTTACTGCTCATCTGGTGCATATTTAAACTTCGTTGTGTAGTCAAGAGGGGTACCCTTGTGATAAGCCTCTGATAAAAGGGAGTATTTGTACCACTCTTCCTTCATGGCATGTTACTTTCATTATCTGTGGTAGCAGGTGGATTCTGTCTGTGCTGTCTCCAGTGTGGTTAAGAGCTACTTACAAGTCATTGCTTGCCTCCCAGCTTGCTGGACTTTGTCTTGCTCTGGATTTGTTCTGTGTTCCCAGCTGTGGAGCACGTGGCCCTGAATGACCACTTCGTGAAACACGGCAAGAGCAGCAGGAAAGTTTTGGTAGCCTCTTAGTAATTCTTGTTTCTCATAGTGTGTCTTTAGGGAAGTGATAATATGTGTGACGTGGATTCTATTAAGAGTATCTTATGTGGGCTCCAACAGACAGGTGTCCATGCCATTTTTCAGGCTTGTAACATAGAAGTGTGCTCGTGTTAATGATCTTGATTATTTCCATAATGGGAGTTTCTTAGCTTGTCTAGAAGTTCAACTTAATTTTTGAAGTTTTACATACCTGAGAGCTCACTAAATCTAGAGTAGTTCTTTTACTTGGCTTGCTGTAGCAAAGCAGCTTTGATATTAATGGTTATATTTGATTTGTCTTCCAGAACGTGGTATTTCTTCAGATTTTGTGTTGTATTCTCAGCTTTTTAGCTTATTGCTGTGATAAATCTTGCAAATTGTCGTTATTTATCCTTTGACTACTGTAACACTTGAGTATTTTGGAAACAAGTAATTCCTGATATGCAGCAGAAAAGTAGTGGGCTGATACTGAAATAACTGAGGCTCAAACTTCAGCTCAGCCATTACTGACGTTTGGCTCTGCCTGGCAGGAGTGCTAGATAACACTCAGTATGACTCAGGAGCACAGGCAGGGTGTTTTTGTTCAAAGGGTCGAGATGGGTGGTGACCTATGTCATGGGGTGGATGTGTGGCTGTCTGGTTAGGGGAGCTACATTTTGCAGTTGCTGACTGCCTGTGTAGGAGGTACATACAGTCATCCTGCTCAGCTTGCATTTTGTTTACATGGGCTGTGGGAAACTTTCAAAAGGATACTGGGAATGACTCAAAAGGCAAGAGCTTGTTTGGTGGCACAAAAGAAATATTAACACTTTAGTCCTTCACGTTGCTGCTATTTACACTGTGGTGTGGTGGGAACAAAATTGATTGCATAGGTTAAGTATTACCTAGCAAAAATTTTTCTCTTTTGAGAAACTTGAAACAATCTACCCTTTCATAAAATCTTTTGGAAATTATAGACTGAGGGTTCATGAGTAGTTCTATTCCTTCATCCTTTACAGGGTTATCGTTTTATGTTACATTTGGCCTGCTTAGCTGCTGCTGAAAGGAATGGGTCCAAACAGCTTCTGTCACCTCCAAACTCTTCCTGTGCTAGCTGCTGAGTTTTAGCTGACTTCTCGGCAATTAATTTTGTGCTGTTGGTTTTCTACCGTTTAAGTTCCCTGAATTTAAATGAAAAGGGAACTAAACCTCAATTGAGTTGGCTCAGTGTGAGATGGCATGTGCATTAGAGCTGACACTAGGGATGCACAGCTGGTAATGAATCTTTTAGGCACTGTCTGTCCATTAGATTGGCTTAACTGTTCCCTGAAACACCTCAGCTGTGATGTGATGATCTGCTGAAGTTTGTGTGGAGTATGTGCTGCAACCAAAAGGACTGATCTTACACACTCCCACACGTCTTTTTGGCTTTTGTGGTTCTGCTGTCCACTCTTCAAATCCAGCTGGTTGTGAACCAATTTGAATGCTAGGTGCTGCCCGACTTAGCCTTTTGGGCTAAGGGATTACCCCTTCTAAAAGCAAGACAAATTAAGCAATCTAAAAGTCCTTACAATACATATATTAAACTGCAGAAGTATTGTTTTATGTATCATACTGTAAACTGTATGTGTAACAAAAAACCACTGTCAACTACTACTGCCCATTCAAACTACAAAATTGAGCATGCATTTTGTCTTCAAAGGCTTTTCCCTGGAGTTCTCTTGATAGTTGTGCTAGTACAGACAAACTAATCCTTTTATTCAGTAAAGCTACATTTAACACAGTGATCAAAGCTACAGTGTACAGAAATATTAGTATTCAAATCTGTAAAACACAAGAGAAATAAATTGTTCTATAAACTGCAAAGCTAACAAAACCTGGTTTCTTGTGGATTTGGGTCCTATGCCGCTGTATCCCACCAGTACAGTAGCAGAGTCCTCATTACTGTCCTGCTGTCTTGGTGACCTCCCTTATCACAGTATGTTCAGATCTTGCAGCCCGCAGCCTGACTACTAGAGTACTCCCATATGACATAAAGATTTTTTTTTTTTTTTTTAAGTTTGCTAGCTGGGCTAAAGGCAGCATGCACTGTGACTATTACAGAGCTGTTGTGTGTGCTTGCTGGCTGCTGCCAAAGAGGGGAGTTGAATATACTCTTGTTACAAAACTCCAATTGAACTCAGATTTCATAGGCTTTTTTCCTATACCCTTTCCTATGTATTACTGTACAACTCTTGGTTGCAGGTAACATACATAATCTTTCTGATGCTTTTTGGCCTCCCCCTTAAGGTGACTGTTGTCAAATTTGATCTTTTTTGAAATTGTTTAATTAGCATTTCAAACCAGTCTTTATGTACTTACTTGAAAGTGCTATATATTTACAAAATGTGTACTTGCAATGCTGTATTCAGTTTGCAGTGTACCAATTGTAACCTTTTTCCAAAATGTTTTATATACCTCCTAATTATTTTTAGTGAACACCATTCTTGAATCAACTATTAAGAGACAAAAAGTCTCTTTCTGAATTTGTCGCTAAAATCCAGAAAGTCGATGAATAGAATCTTCACCATGACACATAATACATTGCTGATTGTTCTTCTTGTTTATCATGAATTTCCCTTTATGTATATTGGTTAGACTGTCTGAAGTTCTTATACTTCCTTCTCTTATCTTAATTTTGATGTGAGTGAGTTTTGCCACTTTTTGTGTTCTGAAGCATCGAAGAATATGTGAAGTGGCTCAGGTAGATAACTCTGGCCTTCTACTATTGACCCTTTTCTGCAAGTTTATGTTATCACTAATTCTTTTGACTCCTTGGTGCTGGCATCTAAACACACAATGTTTTCCCTTAACACCAAGATCAGTTTTACTTAATGGCCTCTTGAGACTTTGGGGGAGGCTTTTTGAAAGTCAGCTTTTCAGCAGTTTCTCCTTAGTTCACTGCTGTTGTTAGAAAATACTACTACCATAAAAAAAAACCCCATAGTTTCTGAAAACTATGCTGTGTATATTCTCTGATACCAACCTGTGTATGTTTTATGATAGCAGTCTCTAAACAGTTGTTTCAGCCAGCCTTCTGATGCATGAAAGGCTTGGGGTTTTTTGTAACACACTAAAATCATGTTTCTCGGCTCTTTTAAGTCCTGGTAAGTACTATGTTTTCTCTCATTGTAATATTAGATAGGTTTAGGAGGAGATAAATGTAATTTAAAAAATATTTACACATTTTTTTTTCTCTTTCTTCTCTAACATAATCCAGTTCTGTTTTCTGCTAATAACGCAAGAAAATGCAAAAGTACTGGATTTTCTACAAATGAGATGCTAATGTTTTGGGTTGCTTGGCTCTGTTCCATTCTCCAAAACTGTGTATTGGAGTGCTGGCAGCTCAGAAATGTGTGTGCTTAGGTAGTCTTTTGTTGATCTTGAACTTAGCATCTAGGAGGCCTTGAGTTCAGGTGATTGAAACACTGTGAGATGTGCAGTGGAAAATGAACAAAGGAGAGTATAGAGGTCTCCTTAACTAGTGAACAGGCTGATGCTGTAATGTGTTCTTTCTTTCTTTTCTTTTCTTTTTTTTTTTTTTTAAATTAAAAAAAAAAAAAATCCTTTTTCAGAAAGGAAAACAACCTGAAAAATCCAACCCAGATTTGGTCATACAGCTTTTCTGAGGAGAAAAATGGTATCCAGGACTGATGGTAGACCGTTCTGCTGCCCATTATGAGCTTGTGCACACAGTGTGTAGAAGGCAAAGCTATGAAACTCTTGTGGAAGGTTTGCTGGCGAATAATCAATAGTGTTATTCTGGTAAATGTGTAACAAAGTAATACTTTGAATGAAAGGTCAAGCTCATTAAAACTGCTGGACAAAGCACTGTCTGGATGGATGGGCCCAAAGATGGAGTTAAATGCATCTGGTGGCTGGTCTCAAGTGGTGTCCCTCAGGGTTCAGTATTGGGACCACTTCTGTTTAACATCTTTATTGATGATCTTGATAAGGACAGAGTGTATACAAAGTTCGGTGAGAGTGTTGATCTTTGTGAGGGTAGAGAGGCTTTACGTAGAGACTTGGATAGATTGGATTGATGGGCCAGTATTAATGGCATGAGCTTCAGCAAGGCTGAATGCCAGATCCTGCACTTGGGCCACAACAACCCCATGCAATGCTACAGGCTTGGGGAAATGTGGCTGAAAAGCTGTCTAGCAGAAAGGGACATGGGGATTCTAATTGACAGGGGGCTGAATATGAGCCAGCAGTGTGCCCAGGTAGCCAAGAAAGCTAATGATGTCCTGGCTTGTATTAGAAATAGTGTGTCCACCAGGAGCAGGGACGTTAAATTTTCTTCCCCCTGTACTTGCCATTGGTGAGGCCACACCTCAAGTATTGTGTCTAGTTTTGGGCACTTCAGTACAGGAGTGATATTGAGGTGCTGGAGTGAGTGCAGAGGAGAGCAACAAAGCTGGTGAAGGGCCTGGAGAATAAATCTTATGAGGAGCAACTGAGGGAGCTCTTTAGTTTGAAAAAGAGGAGGCTGAGTGGAAACCTCGTTGCTCTCTACAACTAACTGAAAGGACATTGGAGAGAGGTTGGTAAGGGTCTGCCCTCATAGGTAATTAGGGATAGAACAAGAGGAAATGGCCTCAAATGACAACAGGGTACGTTTAAGCTGGACATGAGGAAACATTTTTTTCACAGAAACAGTGGTCAGGCATTGGAATCGGCTGCCCAGGGAGGTGGTTGAGTCCCCAACCCTGGAGGGGTTTAAAGGTCATTTAGATGTGATGCATAGGGATATGTTTTAGGGGTGAACTTTGCAGAGTAGGGTTAATGGCTGGACTTAATGGTCCCAAGGCTCTTTTCCAACCTGAATGATTCTGTGATTCAAATGTAATATATTTTATCAAGCTGGCAGTTTTTATAGGGGCATCCAAACATTAAAATAATTATTCCTTATTTTAATGTGAATTATCTGTTTTAAAATGTTTTTATTAAATAATTAAAAAAAAAGAATTGCCACATTGGATCACATTTGTTCTCTCCTAGTGTCCTGTGTTAGATAGCAGACAGAAGAGAGCAAATTATGTATCGGAACCCACAAGTTCCATGATTCTTCCCATGACCCATCTGAAAAACATCTGGAAGTGGATGCATGGGGCATGTTAAGAGCCTCATAAGTGTTAGGTACTTTTTGTGCTTGCTTTCCAGCCACTTTCAGCTCAGGGAATCTCTGACCCTGAGATTGTTTTTGTTTATTCGGTAACTCTAGAATGGTTTCTGTTGTGTGAACTTGTCCAGTCTCTCCTTGAATCCATGTAAATTTTTCATTTCCATTGCATCCTTTCGCAATGTGTTCCATGGGTCTCTTAACTATTGTCTGAGGAGTTACTCGTCATTTTAAGGTGGCCTCTACTAGCTTCATTAGCTGCTGACTAGTGTTTGTGTTGGAGGGAGCAATGAAGTCAGTCAGGTACCACTGTCCTTTGCCTCTGGTGTAGTCCATTGGTGATGTCTATGATCCAAGAGAGACCATTTTTCAGGTGCCATATTCTTAAGTATTTTTTTTCTGAAGTAGCACACATCTGTTAGAAAGCAGTGTTTCTTCCCTAACTGCCTGAATTTTTCTGGTTATTTTCCTGAAAAACAGAGATGCTCTTTGGGCACCAGTGCTTACTAGTGTTTCAGGATTGAAGTTTAAGCCTAGAAATAGAAATTGCAACTGAAGTTTATGCTATATGGGGGGAAGTTTACTGAAGAATTACTTGACCCTGTGGAAATGACGGGTACTGAAGTAAGGGTGAGGAATTCTCTCATCTGTGTCTCCAGGAAATGGCAGTTCCTGTATAGTTGTTCCTGTGGCTGTCTTTTAGCCAGGTTAATAACATCAGCTTCGCAAATCAAAAGTTTCAGTGTTTTGCTGATATGTATCATTAAAAAATAAAAACAAACTCTAGAATCTTTCTAAAATGATAAATCACAGAACTTTAGCTTTTGTAATTGAAGTTGTCTTTTGGTCTACTGCGTTTATTTTCAACTTCCATTTTTTAATTTTCACATGAATGAGTACTTCTGTGAAGAAAAGTAAACTTACTGGTTTTCTGTAAACTTGTGAAGCCTTTATTTAGCTGTATAATTTGCAGAAAATACATGTGTAAGAAATAAATATATTCTTAAAGTTTTATTAAGATATTGGTTGCTTGTTTTTAAAATGTTATTTCAAAAGCTGATTTGAAATAATCATAGGCATTGGTATTGTGGTTATCTGTGTGGGGTTTTTTTTAAAGTTATTTTATGTTGTTTTGTTGTGGGATGTGTGTGTTTGTTTATATGGGGGGGGTTTAGTTTTTTGTCAGATTGATGGCTATCATGAAGACAATTTCTAAGAAAACTGTGATGCATTTTAGTTTTGTGGTTCATTTTCTGTTTCCACTATTGATAGTCTTTCACATCAGTTCTTGTGGGGTACAGATTCATAGGATGGTTTCGGTTAGAAGTGACCTTAAGGATCATCTAGTTTCAACCCTCTGCTGTGAGAAGGACACATTTTCATATACTAGGTTGCTCAAGGTGTTATCTAGGCCTTGAACACTTCCAGGGAGGAGACATCTGTGACTTCCCTGGACAACCTGTTGTTCCAGTGTCTCATCACCCTTGCTGTAAAGAATTTCTCCCTAATATTCAGTCTAAATATGCTCTCTTGAAGCTTAAAGCCATTCCCTCTTATCCTGTTACTACAAGCCCTTATAAAAAGTCCCATCCCAGCTTTCTTGTAGGCCCCCTTCAGGTACTGGAAGGCTGCTATAAGGTCTCCCCAGAGCCGCCTTTTCTCCATGCTGATGAACATAAATAAATGAAATCCATGTTTAATTCTCCAGTCATTGGAGCATGCACTTTAAATTTAGTCATTAAAATATCCGTAGAAAGATAAGTGTCTGAATAAAAGTTTGTTCCATCAGTAGCTACAAATGAAAATTTATCGAACTTCTTGGGAATGTACTTTTATTCCCTTGGAACAAAACTGATTGCCAGTTTTTCAATGATAACACAACCTAGAAAAATACCAGGAACTTCCAGTGTAAGCTTATTTATTTGGAGGAGCAAGAAGTTAATCTCTGCAGAGTAAATTTTTTTTCAAATATACAAATTCTATCGAGTTTGTACTGTGCAAGGAATGAGATCAAACTGGAGTAGAGTTAAATTTTGGAAGTTAAGCAAACTGAAAAATGCACAAGATGTTGTCCAATATTTGTGATCAACTGCAACGAAGCTCTCATACTTCTATGAGTCGTAAGCTTTAATTAACATCTGACTGTAAAATTGTCAAAAGACTTGGTCAGGTATGATCAGGGAGGATTAGCCAATGTGAATTCAGAACTTAATTAGGAAAGCGTGATGTTTAAGCTTGTATCACTGTTTTGAATCATGTTTATTTGCTCTTGAGGACATGTAAGTGTCTTCTGTAGCTCTCTTTAGAATCAATGCCTTTGCAGTATTTGCTGTACTGCTGTTTTCTTTGCCAGCATATGTTGTATAATAGTAGGCAAAAGACTTGAGAACTCGAGAGTCTGGGAAATGCTTTAAGTGATAACCTTAGAAGATGGTCAGAACTTCACAATTAAGTCACATTGCCTGTTTGTGGTATGAAATGTGATGGTTGTTTGCTTCTTGACTATAAATTGAATACATATTTGTTTGGCAATAGTTAGGAGGACTGCAAAACTTGTTGTATGACTCTTGTTCCAGCTATCAGTTGTCTTTCTGTGCCTTATCTGGGTGCTTGACAATCATTTAATTGAAAAGTTTCACATGCTATTGAAGTGTTATTGTTAGCACTTGATTCCAAAGGATAATGCAATCTCATGGCTTGGAAGGGAGAGTCACACTGTAGGGGGAGGGTTGTTATCACTGTCCTAGATAGGAGACTTCTTTATTTTATAAATACAGATTATTTATTTTCTCAATAGCAAAGGACAGAACCTTGACTAACTGTAAATATTTTTGAGTGAGGACAAGTATTTTACCATCATTCTGTTACAAGAACAAGAAATTGTTGAGAATTCAAATGCTATAACATCCAGTGTAACAAATGGGGATCTTGTCCCTTAGAAGCAGTAGTAATAAGGATGAAACTTAATTATTTTTGCTTGTGTGGTTGTGCATGTAAAAACCCCAGTGATTAGCACTATACCTGAGAAAAATATGTGAGGAAGGGTATAAAAAGAATGACTTCAGACTGCTTCTATACTAGCTTGCCACTGGAACAAGGGATATTGCATTGTTAAATATCAAGGGCAAAAAAGTATGTGTACATACTCTGTTACTCATATTTGGATCTCGTTTTGCTTTATTATGTGTATTAACGTGTTATGCAGCTACTCATGTATGTTAGTGCTGGTAAAAATGCCTTTCACAGATTCGAAGTACAGTGGTGTAGAAGAATTACTTCTGCCTAACTTTTGTTGTGTAGCTGTTGGTGGCTAGATGGAAAGATGCTTAATTTTTTTTTTTTTTTTTAAATTTTTTGGTAAATCTATTCTGTGATTAGAGATTGGGCCAAAAATGAAACTGACTTGTTAGCAAACTGAGTTCAGAAATTGTTGAGTAATGAAGGAGACTTCATTTGATTCTTGCAAGGATTTCTGATATTGTGCAGCTTAAGGTCTTGGGGCAAAAACTTCCATCATGCTTGGAGAAAGTTTGTGGCCATAGTCATGTTAGAACTGGTCACATGCAAGAACACTGAGCACTGCAGAAGTAAGTTCAAACTTTATCTCCTTCAGTTTAATTGGAAACAGTGGTCACAAGTACTTGAAGCATTTTTGATCTTTGCTCACTGCAGTTCTCACTTCTTTTGTTTGTCAAATTGAAATGAATCTTTGGCCCAAGCCAGTTGCATCCATTGAGTGATTTTGTTGTACAGCATTGTGGTTATCTTTTCATTGTAGATTGGCACTGTTACATAGGAAGCTTTGCATAAGTCATTAATATGATAAATTTGAGCTTTTGGTAGGGGGCTGATACTTTCACCAAGAGCCCTGAATTTCTTTGTTGGTGAGTAAGGCATGAAAACTTGTGTTGCACTTTGGTGTCTTTTTGAAAGTCAATGCTAAGATTTTTTTCTTACCACTGTTGGAGAAGTGGAGAAGTTTACAGATTTAAAAACTTTTGACTTGGTGATTTTTAAGAAAGCATAGTTAAATGTGTTCTGTGAGGTTTCTGATGTTTCGTAGACTAACAAAAGGTTGCTTTATTAGTAGCTTTAATGAACAAATCGCTTTACTGGCTTAGACATACTGGTTGCTTTGTCGGTCCAAACAGCTATGGGTTCTTATTTCAATTCACTATTGTACTTAAGTAGAGAAGTGATAGCCATTGACCTTCTGTTAAAGCACAATTCAAAAGTTTTTTGTAAAGAAGGAAAGTGTGTGGGGAAAGAAGCAATGCAAATCTCTGACTTAATTTCAGCAATGTAAAAATTAAGAGACCGTGTACCACTCCTGTTGCTTTTCTTGCTAGGTGGCTCAATATACTGAACCACCTGAAGTAAGAAAAGGAGAGACTGACTTTCTGGAAGCTCCTTTTTGTGGATCCTGTGTGTAAAGCAAGAAGGTATTTGTATTTTGGCTGTAAGGAAGCATATAAACTACATGCTTATATAGTTCTGAATAAGAAATGTGTTAGTCTTCAAAAAACTTTTAAAAAAATATTATTGATTGTCTGGTTTGGTTCCATTAAGTGATTAACACACCTGAGTTAACTATATCTTTTGATTGAATTAAGTGACCATGTTTTAATTACTGAATTACTTCCTGAGAATTTGATTGAATGAGTAAATATTAATTTCATTTTCTGGCTGTAGGTAAGATTAAGAGAAAAAGGAAATTTGTTAGATACTCTAGACTTTCATTAATGACAATTATTTCTTGAAATTTGATGTCTGTAATGAAAGGATATTAAATTAAGTGGAATAACATTTCAGTCCTCCAGCTCATTCTTAGAGTTACCAGATTGCTTTAAGAACTTACCATTTAACTTGTAAAAGATGAGCATCTTCATGTAACTAGAACAGTGTTGCAGTTGAAGCTGGGGATTCAGATATGTTTGCCAAATGAATTTACAATACATAATGCAAAGTTATAATTATAATTAAAAAGAGTAGGAACTTTAATGAAAGCACTGTACAAAAACAATTACTGTTCCCTACAAATATTTTTTTAGACTAGACAAGTACAGCACAGCTCACATGTTTTGTAGCTGGGTGGTTTCTGGTTTGCAGATTTGCATTGGAGCATTTGTCATTTGGTGGGAACAGCTGCTGAAATAAATCTTACACTTCAGTGATACCTTGAGTTTTGTCATAGGGATTGTGTTGTATGCTTGGCAGTTGTGATGTGTTGTGTGTAGTTCATATTAGTGTCTATATTACAATATAGTGAATTACTGTTTTTCTCAGAGCAGTTTTATGCCCTAGTATGTTTGTAATATGTTCTCTCGAGAGAATTAGAGAGCACTGTGACAATCAGTGAATCTGTTCTTGCATAAGTTTATCTACATTTCGTAGGGCACAACTGTCTCAAAAATGAACTTTTTTTTTAAGTCAGGAATTAATTTGGGTGTGCTTGTAGATGCCTACTACATTGAGGAGAAGGTGATCCTGTTCATTAAGAAGCTGATTTGCTGCCATCCTCTGTTTAGCAGCTATAGCTTAGCAGTGTGTTTTAGAGGAAGTACCTTTTGACTTCCTTTTTGTTTTCTCTTTAATCTTACAGCATTAAAATGTCATTCATGTAAAATTTTGCATAGCTTTGCATGGAAAGCAACTTAGATCAGGAGAGCAGTTTTAATGTCCCCGTCCCATGAAAGTATGGGTTGGAGTTCATTGCCACTGTATGCAGTGCCTTCTTTCCTACCTCTGCTGGTGTTTGTCTTCCCTGCTTTTCATCTTTTTCTCTGTGGTCTTTCAGCATGTGCTATGAGGTTTGTTTTGCTCTAGTGCATTTTTCTCTTGGTACTATCTCCCTGTCTCCTTCTGGCTGCATTTCCCCCCACCCCCCTGCCTCTTGCTTATCCAGTTCTGGCCTCTCGCCCTTCTTTTAAATTTTAATGCTGTTTTGGTAGTTGTATACTTTTTCAAAATACTTGGTTTTCCTTTGTAAACCTAAAAAGATATTTGAGTCAGCCCTAGGTTTTGAAGGATCCACCTCTTCCTGAGGCCATTTTAGTACCCTGTTCTGCCAGATAAATGCTCTCAGGTGTTCTGTAGCTGCTCTGTGCTTGCCACTGAGTGGGTACCTCAGCTCTCCGATGTACAAAATTAAAAGACAACTTGTATCTTCTGAATTCTTTAAAACCAATTGAGGGTTTTGGCTACTGTAAAGATACGATACTAGTAGTCAGCATGGACATGTAGTTTGGAGGTGACAGTTGAGACTAAAAAGGATTAATGGTTCTGAATTTTTAGTGGAAAAGTACCATTTTAAGGGAATGAAGGAGGCTGTGACTTGGAATACTTTTTTACCCTTCATCCTGTTGTGTGAAAACTTGTGTTTTAACATCCCACTGTTGGGGACCTATTTTTGAGCTTGTGTTCATATCGTAATGACTGCATACCATCTACCACTTGGGTATGTGGTGGTTCTGGTGCAGTTTCCATTTGAAAGATACAGTAAGTAAAGATAAAGACATAAACTGTCCAGAACTCTGTTGCAGTTAGCTTCTTCATTATACATTTCTTCAATATCAACTTCCTAACCATCCATCTCAATAACAAATGACAGGCCACAAACTGCATGTATTGAAGAAAGAAGATGCAACTAAGATCTGTTTGTTTTAAAAGCAGCAACCATCTGACACGTACTATAAAAGGTGTATTGTTTAGCCCCTAGTTATCACTGCATCTGCAATAAAGACATTTGATATTTGTCTTTAAAAATGTATACCTCAAAACACTATTCCTCTAGAGTGGTAGCAAAATCTTTGAATATCGTGGAATAACTTGCTGCAATACAGCAAAAAATGTCCTTGTAGTGGCTTGGCATTGTGCCTTGGAAACTACATAGAAACTGTTTAAACATTACCAGCTATAGTGGAAAATGCATGTAAAGAAAATTCTCTCTGACCCTCTTCATTAGCTTTCTAGTGATTCCCTGCTATCAATTCATGATCAAAGTCAAATGTTTTGTAGGTGAATTTGCATCAAATAGTACCAGGCCCTGAAGAGCTACAAATGCGAAGCTTGCCAATGAATCTTCACCATCCTATGGTAAATATTTGCTCTCCTCCACAGTAAAATCAACAAAATCTGTGAGTCTTACATATTCACACACCAGAATGTAATGTACTTAATATAGTTCACCAGATGCTCTTAGGGGAGTAGAGGAGGGGAAAGCAAACAACTGCTAAGCACCCAAATGAACTCACATCCACAATAGAGAAAAGACCTAACCACTGTTCTTTCAGGCAGGCAAGATATCAACTGGAACTGAACAATTGGACTTAAACCGAAGTGGTGGGCCTGAAGAAATGTTCAGAAAACATATCTGGGTATTTAGGTACGGGTATTTATGTGTAGGATTATGCAGCCTACCATGGCATGAAGAGAGGGATTTTGTGGAATGGCATAAATTTCCCCACTGCTTTAAATCTTTGTATCTCACAGGTAAATTATCAGTTGTCTGGTTTGCCCTCTTTGAAAGACAAAGATATTTCAATTTCTTATCTTCCTTGAAAAATCTTGCTCCATTCTGTGGGCTATTGGCCACCTTGTATTAATTAACATAGCCAGTGTGAAATAGGAGCTTGTATTCTTGTTTTGAAGTTCTCAGATACTGCCTCCTTTTGAAATTTGGAGATCTCTGTCAGATATCTTTAGATATGTCAGTTTGACTAATAGAAAAGATTTGTTGCACTGCAGTATCAGTGCTTCTAATGCTCTTCTCCAGACTAAAACTGTTGTCTTAGAAAACTTAATTTTGCTTTGAGAAGAACGTTAACCTGGCCTTACAATGTTCAATTTCACCAGCTTAGAATCTAGTTCTTGAGTGAGATAATGGCTCATTCGGTTTTCACGGGGCTTCTGTCTTCGTCACTGCTTCTCATAATTGCGAGTTATTTTTAACTCATGTAGCTGCCTTCTTCATCAGTCCTTTGTGAGTGGAGATGCAGACAGAGCAGTGGCATGATAGCTGGAAGAACTGTTGTTTCTTTTTCTGGCTTCTGCCACTGACTTTCTGTGAGATTCTCATAATTAAGAGCATAATATTCTTTTTTGAGAGTACTTACCAAAACATCTTACAGCATTGTTCTGAGTATTTGTATTTGTTTCAGGAGGTCAGTCTGTGATACTTTAATAAAATTTTATTTCTTTTTAGAGAAGAAACATGGACAGTAGTTCACCATTCTCTATTAAAATTAGTCTGTAATTTCTGGAGTATTCTTAAGTTAATTTGATTTTTAACATTGTTTGATGGGAGTGGTGACTTGCAGTGAGTTGCTATTGCTTTTAGTGGACATTAGATATTTTAATGAAAATAGGAGGTTATATTAATTACTCTAGTGTCAGTGAAACTGTTTTAGCAGGTGTTAAATTTCTGGCCTATTTGTATTGTTCAAAACACATTTAGTGAAACATAAACATTGTTTTACTGTAATACATGCAATATTCTAGACAGACCCATGAACTCCAAATGAAAAGTTACTCTGCTTAATTGTCTACATCTTTGTTTTTTCACACTCGTGGTAAGAGCTTACTGCTATAGTTGCTGCATTAATCCATAATCCAATAAAGGGGATTTATTGAAGGGGTTGAAGGCGGAGAGAAGGAAAAGAATGTGTCTGTAGTGCACTGTGGGCAATATTGATGCTAAAAATAAGAATGGCTCTGTGTTTGCCTTTCTCAACGTGAGACATGCACTGCAGTTTCACAGTAGCATTTTAAGGTGCTATCCATCTTCTTCTCCTCCCAGAGAAACATCACACCAACAAACCAAACAATCGACGACTCAGACCCAAGTTGTTCTTCCTGTTATTTCAGCTGTCACAAAGGCAGAGATAACTAGGCCTCAAATCCATGCAGTTGGCCTGTATTAAATATCATATGATACTAAGTGAATGCTGACCCTCCAGCTTTGATTAGAACCCAGAGCAGTGCACCGCTCTACTGCAGTATACGTAGCACACCTCTACTAGCATATACGCACAAATACATGATCTCAAGACTCTTCTGAAGTTAATCATTATATAGGTACATGTCATGTCAAAGGTCCCATGTAACTTACATGTAGTAATATACTTGAATTAGAGCCATTCCTTAATGCAAAGAATGCATGTGAATGTACCTGTAGCTGAAGGACTAGCAGATTCTGCATGTGGATTTTTAAAACCTTAAAGAAAAAACTGAAAGAAGGAATGCATCCATACTTATTGCTACTAATGAGTATTTACTGAATGTTCAGTGACAGTCAAGTTCCTCCAAGAGTTCACTGACAGGCATTGCTACAAGTCTTCATATTGATACTTCATTGCTGGAATCACACACTTCTTCCTTCAAAGGAAAGCATGACCCTGGTGTACCTTTCTTTGAGTTTGGTACTTCATGGAAACTCAATGCTGGACCTTTGAACAACATCAGTTGCTTTTGCTCAAGTTTGAAAGGTACAATTATGTAACTCAATCTCTGAAAAGTGAGGTCTGTGGAGTTTTCCATTCTAAATGTCAGTTACAATAATTTCCATTCCTTTTTTTCGTCATCTGATGTGCAGGCTTTGTGTCTAATTTTTAATGTAGTTGGTAAGAAACTCGGAAGAAACTTTTATCAAAATACTCAGACTTCTCAGAAAAGATTTGGGTTTTTTTACACTTACTCTTTTGAATATGGGTTGACTTCTAGGAGCTATTAAATGCCTTATCTTGATCATATAAATCACTGTAAGACAGACTGTTCATGCTTTATATGAAAATGTTGCTTGTTTCCCATATATAAAATAAATTTCACAAAATAGCCATGAGGACACCGTTGTACTGGTTCAAATTGTCACTTCATTAACCGGTACTCTGATTTCCAGACTATGGTTTAGATATGTATAATGGTACTGTGCTCTTAGGAGTAGACACAAAAGCTCAGAAATAATTTGGTGTTCAGATAAAGGTGTATCTTCCTGTGGGCCAAACTAATTGGAAAGAAGTTTCAAACAGAATTAAATAAAGATGTATGAATGACAGGCCCAAATTTTAGTTTCAGCACCTGCAGTCATGTGATACAACCAAAGCTCTGAGCTGTTTACAAAATGTTCAAGCCTGTGGACTGCAGGGAGAAGCCTACAGACATTGCTGGAATGTAATCCACAAAGAATTGCCTGCCTGGGACTGAAAACAGGCACAGGCAAAAACTCTTGTGAGCATCTAGGAGATACTGAAACAAGGTAAGGGTAGGGAAAAATTACTTACAAACATATCTCAGTTTGAGTTCATGCTCCCAGGTAGTAGTGAAGGACAAGGGGAGCTTGACACATTCCTCTGGATCAGGTACAGCAGTAGCTGCAGGCAGATCCAATATTCTGGCCTGCAGCTCCTCATTTCTCTCTCAGCTGGCAGTAGACTAGTTGATTCTAAAAATAGTCCTTGTTACAGATGCTCCTGTTACCACTGCATGAAGGAATGGGATCTTTCTGCTTTGTGTGGGTAGAATTACAGTTCCTGAACATGAGCAGAAGCAGAGCTGCAGGAACCCGTATATTGCTGGACACCCAGCAATATACGGTGGTGTCTGGAACACCCAAATTTCCTTCTAGTGGTCATCAGTTGGTTTAAACATTTTTTTTTTTCCTTTTCTTCCAAGTGTAGGTTTTTCAGATCACAGAATGACCACAGATCTTTGAACACTGCCACGCTAATTTAAACAGCAGCTGGCAGAAGAGTGCTGCATGCAGTATGCTATTAGGAAGAATTTTTCCTTTGAATCTGAGAATCTGTATAAAGGGCATCCAGATTTTTGGAAGGAACTATTCCTCAGATTAGATTAGTGGTATTCTTTTAGCAAAGAGAGTGTCGTGTGGTTTTTTGGTTGTTTTTTTAAGTTTGGTCACTTTAAAGTCAGTTTCATTTTCACCCTTACCTTTCTTTGCTTCTCTGTTGAAGTGATGGTTACTGGGAGAGATTACTATATGCCATTTGTTTTAATTCTTTTCTGTTTGTTCATTCCAAGTGCTGCTATTTTATAAAGTCAGAGAGAATGTTTTGTTAGCAAACAAATGGGAAGTATAAAGCAAACAAGCCTTCCTTCTCTAATAAATGCTTCCATTATTCTTTCTCATTAGTTAGATAGAATTTAATGTCATGGGCCAAATGGGAGTTGATAGCAAAACTGGAAATTATAATAACGCCTCAGTTATGGGAAATGGATAACGTTTACTGATAAAGTTCTTGATTTGAAGGGTTCCTAGTAAAAATATTTTGTCTTAGTTGAGACTTACTGGCTTTGCCAACTCTTACAGTAATACTTTGTTGTTGTCTTTTCTGTGTTGTGCATGGTGTTTGTTTGGTGGTGTGGTTTTTTTTTTTTTCCCTTTGGCAAGATTGGAATTTGCTTTTATATTGAAAATATAATTTGTCAAATAATTGGAAATTGTCGGTATGGATTATAAAGAATTGAGTTATATCCTTCTGTTTTAACTGGATAAGTGTGATGAATACAACATTTAGATGGCCACAGGTCTGAAAGATCCTGCAGGATAATTTAACTATACTGCATATGGACCTGAATGCAGACACAAATGTAGCCATTAATTGGAATGTCTCAATTTACTCAAGTATTGCACAAAAACTCTGGATCACTATATAAAAGTTACTGAGAACCTAAGATGTGTTCTTACTGAGTGTAGTTTCCAAGTTGCCTCAAGAATTGTCTGCCTATTTAGTACCTTGTAATAATTGAGTCACTTCACAGTCTGGATCAGTGGTTAGAGAAATCATATATACGAGCGTATGTGTCTAAAATATATGAATGGACCCAACAGCTTCAACGTGGTCTATTGGATGCAGGACTGGGCTCTTGTCTTGGCTAAATCTCATACAACTGAACATGGCCTATCAATCCAGCCTGTCCAGATCCTTTTGCAGAGCCTTCCTAATCTTAAACAGATCAATGCTCCTACCCAATTTAGTGTCATCTGCAACATGGGGAAGTGTTTCTGTTGTCCAGTTTGTGAAGGTGTGGTCAAAGGAATAAACATCAGTAGGATTTTATTTTTTTTCAGTACTTCATCCTTTTTTGAAAGTGATATTATGAAGAAACTGAATCTCCCACTTGTAGGGAAGCTGATGCACTTTTGTGTACTTGGATTACTCCATTTCTCTCTCCTTCAGGTGAAATTTTGGACTGACCTGGGAAGAACACAAATGATAGACTATTTGTTAAGCCTCACTTCCATTTAATAAAACAGAATTAGTTCTTCATGCTCGTTCAGTTGCTGTTCTGTGTGCTGAAGCAGGCAGCTGTCTGGTTGACAGAACCTGGTGCGTAGGAATGGAAACTCTTGTCAAGTTTGCAGTCTCTGTAGTGGAGGGTAAGGATTTAAAATCGGCTATGACTACAGCTCCTCCCTGTGGTAGATCTTTCTCTACTTCTGTTTGCTGGTGTGTCAATGCCAAACCAAGCAATACTCTGAGACAAACACCTTGCTGCATTTTGACAGATGAGAAGAGGTCATTTTATGTCTGACTGATAGGATAACTAATAAGAAACTGACTGTGCATCTATAACAGCCCACTGGATAAAAGATTGCTGCAAGATAGGTGTGCTCCTTCATTCAGCATCAGCATGTTGGATCAATACAATTTGAAAACCAGTGTGTTTCCACGATGAAAGAAACTGCTTCTCATGCAATCACCCTGACTTTTTCCTGCAGAAAATATAAGAGATTCATATTCTAGCCACATATTTAAACCTCTCAGGCTAGCTCTCATCATTTGGCATCATGATTGCTGCAGCATCCTTTTATCAGGCCTTCTGAAATGCAGTCTTGCTGTGTCAACTCAGACTATTGCTGCATGCTGAATTTTATTCTTATACTACTTAAATAGTGTTTGAGCAATGCTTCCAGGAGGCAGTGGAGGAGATACGACTCCTGGCACAAACTGGTTTTGACTCTATGCTGGTTCATGTAATTCTGAAATAGTTATTTGTGTGTGTGTGTATGTATGTATATATATGTGTGTATGTGTATATATACACACATATATATGCATGCGCATATATATATATATAAAAACCCTTTGTTTGTTGTATACATACGCATGTACCAGGAACATAACACTTTACACTCTTAAAAATCACAGGGATTTTGAAATTCACTTACTCATTAGACTTTCTCTTGCATTTCTGATTGCACAGACAGTTGCATTTATTGATTTCCATTTCAGTTCTGCTTACAGTATTCCTTTTTTCTTTATGCTCTTAATTGGAAAGCATCTATATATACTGACAGACTTGCACTGCTAAGTGCAAACCCTCCACCATGTCCTTGGAGGTTTGCAAGACCTGACTGGACAAAAGTCTGAGCAACTTGGTCTGAATTCAGTGTTGAACTGTTAGTTGAATAGAAGACTGGACTGGAAACCTCTTGAGATCCCGTAAGTCATAACTAGCCTGATATTTTATTCTTTTGTGGGCAGAATGAAAATCTGTCTCTGTAATCAGTAGTAGGGACCAAATCTTCAGTGCTGGAGGATTAATGCAATGGAGAGTCAAGAGCTCAGCATCTAATAATTCCTGTCAGTGTACTGTAGCATTGAACAACTATATGAGGAATACCATGTGTTTTCCTGTCTCTTTGCTTTAGGTGGAACATTAGTATGTGATTTAGGGCATGTGCACAGCTGCAGGAGACGCCTCTTGCCTCTAAACATGTATGTACTTCATACTTTGTGTAGGATGTAAAACTTTGAAGCAGCTTGAGCATGATTTCACAAGGTGCTTCACACCTTGATGACCTCTGTCCTTACCTGCTAGATTGTATTGGCCTTATCTACGTATGGGTGCCACCTTTAACCTCCACTACATCAAATAAATAATGTTTATACCTGGTTTTGTTCTGTTTTGGTTTTTTTTTTGATAGCTTGTATGCCTTCTTCCTGTTTTGTCAGTCAGCTGTAAATCACTGGATTATTGATACTAGTACAGTTCACTTAAAAAGGTCTGTTGGAGTTCTGTTGTAAAACCAAGTGATGACGTTTGTTTCATAAGGAATTAGAGATTGGATTTTGTTAATTAGATGTTACCATCTATTGATGTTTTAAGAAGCCTTAGTTTTGATTATAGGAAAGTGGGGCAGAAGAACACTGGTGAGGCAGCTAACTATCTAAAAAGATAAACAGAAGTGTGTCTACAACCCTTTACTCATATTTACAGGCAAAAATTAAGTATCAGTCTGGGTACTGGTGTGTATATGTTAATATATTGTTTTGCAATGTGTTACAGTTAACTTCTTCCCATTCCACCCTGCCCTTCCATTCTTCTCATCTTCTTTTCAGTTTCATGGCAACTTAGAGTAGGAGGAACTTCGGAGGTCATCAGTTCAGAACCCCACTCAGGACCAGCTTACATGAAGTTGCTCAGGAGTGTTGTTCACCATAGGTTTTTTAATATCTCCAGGGACAGGTACATAACAGTTTCTCTAGAAAGCTTGCTCCAATATTTGACTGCATTTGATGTATAACTTTGTTTTAGAACATACAGTCAGAATTTCTGTGGTTGCAGCTTACATCCACAGCCTTTGTCCCATCATTGTGTCCTTCCAAGAAAGTACACGAGAAAGACACTGTAGGATAGATAGTTAATTATGCAAAATTAATGTCACTGTTGCTTTTCTGTGACAACAAAAGGCCCATAACATGTGAAAGTATCTGAGAATTTCTAGTCTAGTCCTTTTAAGACATGAAAATTACTAGTTTGAACTATCTGTAGCAAGTGAATTTGATACTAGTGAGCACTGGTAAGGTGTAAGCTGCGCTGTCTGGTATGAATCGGTGTTGGGATATGTTTGCCTTCACAGAGTTATAACTTTCAAATGTAAACTTATTTAGAATTTTTGATTATTTGTCTTCAGTAAAGCTGAGAGTAGGGTAAAATTATGGTGAAATGTTATTTATTTATTGTCAGTTGTTAAAACTAATCTTTTATAATTTTAGAGTCTATGCAAGATTCTCACTTGGTCTGTACTACCTAATACAAAGCAGGGTGTACTCTAAAGCTTCTGAATTTTGGTTCCACAGGAGATTGAAATTGTGGAAAGGAGCATAGACACCTCTCTCACTTTCCTTCAACTGCCAGCCAGCAGTTGCTAAACTTCCAAAAGAAGTCTTAATTGCCTTCCTGGAAGACATAGGAATCATTAGCCCTTGGTAGTTAATGAACGGGCATTTTAAAAGGAACTGTTCTTTATGGGTTTGGCCAGGGGTCACACTCACTTCAGGAATACAGCCTTGTAGTCTCTTTTCATCTGTCCGTCAAGTATGATCCTTGTTTAGATGTTTTTGTGTGCTTGTGTTATTTATGTGAATTGTGTGCATTGTAAACTTGGCTAGCAGTAATACTTTGCAGTAAAAGGAAGTTACCTTAAAACAATATGCAGCTTATTTCCAAAAGATATTTCATAAAAATCCATTTCTGATTATTTGACATGTTTAATTAAAATGTACAGAAGTGAGGCTGCCCAGCAGGTTGCCACTGGTCTTTGGTTGAGCTTGAGAAGTAGCTTTCTTTCAGGAGTTGAGACATACACATGTTCCCCCTCACCCTCCTCCACACCACCATTCTTGGTGAAGAAGTAGTAACTTTTATAAAAATAAGACATCCTTGGACAACCATGCAAAAATAATGGTGGCTTGTGTTTTTTGCTTTTCAACAATATAAATAGTTGTCATTCTTGTTTATTTCATGTTGCAGTTGTTGTGTGGGTGTTTTTTGTTTTTGTGGTTTTTTGGGGTTTTTTTTCTGTCTTTGGCAGTCCATTTAAAAGATATTTGTGTGTTATGTTCCCTATTGGTCAAATCTTGAGCTAGATGCTTTTTCGAATAATTAAACAAAACTCTGTTTTTAGTATACTGTTATCCACAGAAAGATCTTGGGTGTTTTCTATTAAATTAATTAGATACCAGTTGCAAATTTGATTTAGAATTCTGTTCTTTAACACTTCAAAGAACACAAATTAGTAACTTCATGTACTTTTCTTTCTTCTTTGGGAAACCACAACTACGTTCCTGGGGGGCTCCTCATGCATATTATTCCACTTTGCTGCAGAGCTTGAACATCATGCAAAATACTCTTTAGCTGTTGAGTCTTTATTTTGTAAGAGAACATTGCAGCTAGTGATGCAAGCCCTTCGTTCTTTACTGTCTGAAAAGAGATTTCTTTTCACTGCTTTTTTTCTTTGAATGGCCTTAAGGAGGATGACCTGCCTCCAGTGTGACAAAGCTGATGAGCAGCCGAAGTTGCCCAGATCCAAAGCAGCCTGTCTTGATGGTGACCACTGCCACCTTTTTTTGCAGGGATGGTGGAGGACGATCTTTTGCAGGATAGTTTATGGATTAAGCTCAATCTAAGACTGTTTTCTGGAATGGTCTTAATGGATGCAGCTAATGATATTAAAGAACATCTCTGTCTGCATTGTGGACTGAGCTGCTTATGAAGCAGCTCCTTAACTGCTGCCATTTACAGTCAGGCTTTTTTAAAGTAAAAAAGCACCAGTTTAGTTTGGGTCAGAAAGCCACTTTCATAATCCAGTTTCAGTTGCACAAAATATGAATATTTAATAATTTACTTGCAGTTGTCTCATTGACTGAAGTTTTGAAATATATGGTGATTTGCCAGCTCTACTGGAAGATGATGAAATATATTGAGCTAAATATAAATGTTAGTAGAAAATTATTCTTTTGGGGGAAAAATGAAGGAAAATGCTTCCTAATGCTGGGTAAATTTCTAAACTTCTTAGAAATGCTAGAATAAAAATAACATCTTGCAGTTGGAAATTGTGAGGGGAAGGGTTTGAAATAGTTACGAGCATTGCTTGTACCTAGAGGTTATTATACAGTGTTTTCTACTCCTCACTGACAGTGTTCTGGCCAGTGAGTTGAATACCTGACTGACACATTCCATGAAGGCTACATTGCATACTTGGCATTAAAATGCTAAGTAGAAATACTAATGGGTAGGAATAGAAGCTATTTGCAGGAAGCTAAGAAAACTGGATTTGTAGGTCCTGAAGGCATCAAGAGTATCTAAGGAACTTTAGCTTATCTGACATGCTCCAAAGATACTGCTAGTTAGCTAAGGACACTAATATTCAGAGACTGTCCTGTGATGAGCACGTAAAATAATTGGAGATTTGTAATTGTCTTTTTAGTAGAGTCTATGGTGACAGAACAAGGGGTGAAGGTTTGAAACTACAAGTGGGTTAACGTAGATGTAAGGAGGATATTTTTTACATTGAGAATGCTGAAACACTGGAACAGGTTGCCCAAAGAGGTGTCAGGTGCTCTGTCCTTCAAAACATTCAGATTGGCTTGGGGCTTTGAGCAGCCTTTTGTGAAGATGTTCCTGTTCACTGCAGGGGTGTTGAACTTGATAACCTTTAAAGGTCCCTTCCAACCCAAACCATTATGTGATTCTGTGCTCTCCATTCAGTAATGGCAAACTCTGTGGCCGCTCTGAGGGGCACTGTGCTAAAAGATGGGCTGACTGCTGAAAGTGAGAATACTCACTCAGGTTGTTAAAGAGTCTGGGAACTGGACTTCAGTCAATCAGAGCCACAGATGCAGGTGACGGATCTGGGCCTTGTAATGCTGGGAGGGATAGCAGCACTTGTTCATGGGCCAGGTCATTGAGTAAATATAACATAAAATTGCAAATAAATATTATTTATGTGCTTTACTAAAGTCATACTGAGGAACTGAAGTCTATAAATTTAATGTTTATGCAAAACTGAAACACTTGATGCATCAGTTAAAAAACTCTGAAAAATGAGGTTGTCCTTCTCCTCTACTCAGCCTTAGTTAGACCACGTCTGGAATATTGTGTCCAGTTCTGGGCTTCCCAGTTCAAGAGGGACAGAGAACTACTGGAGAAAGTTCAGTGGAGAGCTAAGAGGATGATGAAGGGGCTGAAGCATCTCTTATTAGAAAAGACTCTTATGAGAAATGCCTACAAATACCTGAAGGGTGGCTGTCAGGAGGATGGAGCCAGTCTCTCTTCAGTGATGCTCAGAGATAGGACAAGGGGCAGTGGACATAAACTCAACCACAGGAAAATTCCATCTTGATGTGAGGAAAAAAAAATCTTTACTGTGAGGGTGCTGAAGCCCTAGAGCAGGCTGTGCAGAGAAGTTGTAGTGTTTCCTTCTCTAAAGATCTTCAAAACCCACCTGGACAAGTTCTTGTGTGATCTGCCCTAGATGATCCTGCTTTGGCTGTGGGGTTAGACTCAGTGATCGCTGCAGGTCCCTTCCAACCCCTATCGTTCTGTGAATATGGGAGATTTCTTCCCAGTCCTGTTGTTTTAAATCTTAGATACTGAGAAATCCAATATTTGTGCCTGAATTATATATGCTTTCTTTTATACCAGTTTGAAAGCGTAATGCCTAAGAGGTTTATAATTTAATTTTGTGTTGTGGCGTGCATATGAGACACAGGATATACTTGAAATCCTGAGCAAATCATACCAGCATTGCATCTGTAATGGAGCAGAGAATGAGAATAAAACCAGGCTGCTTGTACTTTAAGGGGCAGGAGAGGGAAGAGGTGTAATATCCCTTATTACACCAGCTAATAAAAAGAGAGAGGGTGGAAATTTCTAGTGTATAAATTCCTAGGTGTAAATGCCAAATGATAATTCAGCTACAATGATTTAATTAAAGCATTTACATTTAATTGAATTGATTTAGTTATAATATAGAAGACAAAAAAGTGTGAGCAAAACAAGACTTGACCTTGACTGTGTCCTTAAGCACTTGATTCACAGTGCTACCACAAAAAAAAAGAGATTTGTTTGAATGGCAACTACACAAAAAGAACGATAATTGACTCCTTTTATGCCCCACAAGATCTTAGTGTGGTTATTTCCTTCTCATGCAAACTAAATAATGAACAAAAATAAAAGGCATAAAACCAACCCTCAAACAACAAAAAAATTCTAGCTGGTCTAATAAGATATTGTGCTATTCTGTAGGTTCTCGTTCTTGAATATGGCCTTAGAAAATTGAGCTGGGAATGGGTTGCTTTTGATGCATCACTATGTGTATCAGTCATGTGTTGCTCATCAGATGTTACAACAATCCTGTTAGATGATGATCTTTAAGAAAAACTCTTGTGTTGTGGGTAAACATATTGGTAAAAGTCCCACCTGTACTCTATAATTAATAAATTATTACAGTAGTAATGCTATATTATAATTCTGTTTCATATCTCCAGGGTTTTTTTTAATGGTGCCTGCAGGTGATCTGTTAATTAGCTCAAATATGCTTGTCACGGCTTTGTAAAGAATGTTAACTTTTCTGTTTGCCATAGGTCAGGGAAATTGTTGTTCATTTCTGAGTCTGAAGCAAAAAATGTCATGGTCCTAGCAGGAAAGATAAACTTTTTGTTCTTTAGGATCTCTGTTGTTCAGTTGTTTGTGTGGGGTTTGGGTTTTTTGGGGTTTTTTTTGTGTGTGGTGTGGTTTTGGTGGTTGGTGGTTTTTTTGTTTTGGTTTTTTTTTTTTTTGTGTGTGTGTGTGTTGGTTCCCCCCCCCGCTTTTCTGCTCATCAACCTAGAATGTGAAGTGGTTGTTATTTAGGGTTCTTGAATATACTTGTAGACTAATGAGTTCATCTTGGTACTGTTTGAAGGAGAAAGTACCTCCTGAAGTTTGAAAACCACTAAGTTTTATATATTCTAAAGATGGCTTGTAAATTGGATATTCTGGGACCAAGGATGTTCAGAACTAGAAAAACAGAATACTTTTTCTTAATTATAAAAATAAACTGTGAAGAAGCATGGAAGCGTGTAAGTTGAAGTTCACTGTAGTCTTTCAGGAGATGCAAAGTATTCCCTAGGAAGTACAGCTTGCAAAATGCTCACTTGCACTAACTGATGGCTTTGGATTGCTTTTTATTTTTTTTAGTTGGAGGACACAGTTTCTCTTCTAGGATTATTAGAATTATTTCAGTTGGAAAAGACTCTAAGATCATTGAGTTCAACCGTTGACGTAACACCACCACATGAAAAAACAGAACAGGCAAGGTGTTTTTTTTCCATCCTCTTATATCTGTTAATTTATTCTGCTGTTAAATGTAGTTCTTCTATTACTGAGCCCCAGCTTTGCACCACAGAGTTAACAGGGACATAGACCATAATTGTGTGCTGTGTTCAACTTCGATCTAAATCAGAAATAGCTTTCTAAATGTTCCTAAGCTTCTGATGTTAAGCTAGTGTTTTCCTACATGACGCACTCATGCAGATGGCATCAACTGTAGCCATTGTAAGGCCATGCAGAAAGATCTGGACTGTGACTTTGAAAGGGGTCATGAAAACACATTTGGCAGTGAATAAGGACTTCAGATAGAGTATTGCAGAAGGTAATATTTATAGTAAATATTTTTCCTTACTGTAAGCCTGTAGGTGGAGGATGAGGCTGGAGGGTAGTAGTGGAGTAAGAAATATCTGTTATTTGACAGTGATTATGTTAATGTTGTAGACTTTTACTAGAAGTAACCAGTCATCTTTGAATTCTCTATCTTAAATGTATTAAAGGCCAATTCACTTGTTTCATTCAGCCTGAAGAGCACAGAGGATTAGAATAACTTCATTGTTTTGGTTCTTGATTTAGCATGAAATATAGTGGGAACACTGATGTTTATAAGGCTCTTGTACTTCTCTCCTGAGCTTTGAAAATACAGAAAGTGAAGGTCTGTTTTCCATAGTACTCAGACATGGATAAATGTCACGTTTCTTCATTTTGATAATTTTTTTGTTGTTTATTTTGGCATTTTCAAGAAATATTGCTGAAAAAGTGAATTTTGTAAAGCTAGGTCTTCATAGAGCTTCAGATGGAAGTCAGATTATGGATGACAGTAAACTATATTCTTAAAAGATTCTAGTAATTCTGGCTGTTACCTGAAATTACAGGTCTTGTTTTATGGTGTGGTATGGGATGGAGACATAATTTCTGTATCAGAGTCAACTCTCTTGCCAAAGAGCCTTTCTTCTGTTTTGCTGATTGTTCCCAGGAAAGCACCTTGCCAGATTATGTCATAATTCTTCCAGCAGCATGGAAAACATTGTAGTCTCTTGTGACTTGGCAGGACCTCTCTGTGAGCAGTGGAGTCAGTCTGCCTATATACAGTAGGCCTGACATGTTCTGGAATCATCAGGCTTTCATGACACAAATGTAAGTTGATGTCTGTCTTCTCATCTCTCCCAATTTGCTTCAGCAAGACCAGGAGAGCAGAGATCAGGTGGGAACTCTGGGCTAAGTAGCTTGTGTCAATCCTTCATAAATGGGTTGAAGACCTCAATTCAAGACTCCTATTTCAGCCTCACCACGTCAGTAGTGTTCCGTACCAAGAGTGTAGGAGGAATTGCCTAGTTGTTATCCTGTACTTCTTGTGGAAAAATTACCATCCTGTCAGTAGGGAGTGTGACTTTTTTGAGAAGTTGTTGTCTTCATCCTCATCATCAATAGTAATAGAGGTGTCTCTAAAACTTGCAGTCAAATGGCAAGCCACTTGCTTCCTTGGTGATATTTATTACAGGCCAAGGTGTTATCTTTCCATAAGATGTCAATTTTATCCTACAATCCTTTGGGTTGTTACTTGGTTTTTCACTGCCTTCGTTTGAAAAGTGGTAGCACCCATAACTAAGTCACCTTCAAAAAGCAGTGCCAAGCATAAGTTGATAGTGTTTCCTTCTTAAATCAGCAGATACCCTGAAACAAGAGCTCAGGCAAAGAAACATTCAGTACTTGCACAGAGGGTTACCTCTGTGGAAAACATTAACTATTTTAATACTGGGTTGTAGCTTGTCTGTCAGCTAGGTGCTTAGGACTATCTGCTTCCCAGCCCTCTGAGGAAAATCATAAGTTGTTAAATGCAGGCATGTGTGGATATCTATAACAATACATTTAATACCTCGGAGATAGTATTTTAGCATACTGAAAGTGAGGAGGTAATATACAGTGGTGTGAATTTATTCTTTACTCGAAGGATTACTGGCTGCTTATATTCACTTGGTTTATAATCTCTGTTTTCCTGTGTTGTGCAGAAAACTGTCTTGTACAGATTCTTATTTTAGGGAATAGGTGAGAAGAGAAGAGGAGGTAAAGACTCCTTAGTAAAGCTGTAAGTGCATGTGGGAGACCGAAGGACAGGAACAATGATGCAGATGCTCCCTGCATTTAGCTGTAATAGTTCCGTATGTAATTTGGTGTGAGTGGTTGCTGCTGCCTGTGTTCTTGATTCAAATGCAGCCTTCCTATCAAATGCCAGGAACCACATGTCTATAAACAACACTACTTAAGCTAAGTGATTTTAGCTCCCAAGCCAAATTATGAAATCTCTTGTCCTTAAGACCACTAGAAAAGGCATCCAGAAACCTGCCACCTCAGGAGACATCCTCACAAGCCCCCACAGTGATTACCCTCATTAGACTATACTTTGTGCTAGAAAAGAGTTTGACATTCTTTTAGCAGATGTTGTGGATTGTTAGAGGTATGTGATATTTTCTGTTTTTTATTTTTTCTCTTACTTAGCTAGTCAGTGAATATGACTCCTAGGGAATGAAGTATGGGGAAGTTAGCTGAAAAGGCAAGACTAGGGGCTGGTGGACTCACTCAGTCCATCAAAGAAATACTGGTGATTTGTCTTTTCTCCTTTCTTGTACTTGAAGTTTCTTTTTTTTCCCTGCTTGTTTCTTTGCTTGCCTGCAATAAGGGCAACTGAACATGTGGAGAGAGAAGGGACAAACCAGTGTATATTCTGACAGTAATAACAGTTAGGTGTATATATTGAAAACAGCTTGGGTTTGTATTTTGCTGTGTTTTAAAGAAACAATTTGATCATGAACTTTGAGAAGATGGATTTATTTTCGAAGTAGTTTACCAACCAGCCTGTTCTTTGAACAGCTGTTGAAAAGTATAATGTAGATATTTGCTCTGCATGTTGGATATACTTCAGATTTACTTTCTGAGACAGTTGGCCAGGTTATGAGACAAACTCCAGGGGCCTGTGGATTTTCTGACTGTATTCTGGAGAGTTGCCTTAAAACTTACTCATTTGTTGTGGAAAGTATCTTCTGTCCTTCCTAAACTCTTTGGAGTTGTGTCTTCTCTTGCATCCTCTTGTTTCCTAAATACATAACAAATGGATCTGTTTGCTTTTTTCAGTTTGAGTGTCTTACTGTGTACCACACATGCTGTATGTTTAGATATTAGCAATATGTTTAGACATGGAAACTTTACAATGATGTGAAAGCAGTATGGTGGTTTTCCCTAATTGCTACTAATCATATGCAACACTGATTGACAAGAGTCTCTTGTTTTAGGAAGTTCAAAGTGTTTCTTTATTTGTTCGTTAACTCTGTTTTCATAATTTATATATTGTTTCTGTATTTATATCCTTGCACACAAGTAAATATTTTGCACTTCTTTTTTTTCTAGTGGTATTTACACATTTTTTGTAGCCTACAGTCTTTTCACTCTCCCTGTGAGTGGTATTTCATCCAGGCTCTTTAAGAGTGTGTCTGGCTGCTTGCCCATTGAGATTTTGCATACAGGGGAGTATGACCTTAGTTTAGCATGAAATAATCTCTCATTTGCATTTTTTTAAATAGAAACTGGATTGTAATGCAGAGTATTGCAAGAAAGTTTGTTGGTATGATAAATGTTTCTTGAAAGCCATAAACAATCATGCTGTGGTTTTAGGTTTGGATTTGACCAAGTTTGTGGAAGTCATGAGAGCTAATATAACAATAAAAATAGATGGTATTCTGGAAGGTGGCCATAGTTCTGAGGATGTTGTCTTCATGATCGCCCTATTAATGAATATTATGAAGAATAACGTTATGCATTCAGTACATAAGTTAAAAATAGGGAAGTAACAAGAGAAGTCCATAGCGAACAGTTTTAATTTCAGACAAAACATATCACAGAGAGCAAAGATGTATTGAAATTTTTGCTGACACTAGGAAAGTAGAAGAAACAAAGTATAGTGGTAAGACCAATGTGAAATAAGCAGGGCTGTCTGTATTTTGAGTAACACTGTAAGATGCTTTTGCTTTGGGGAGAAGTTTGTTCATCTCTGTGTCACTATGTGTGGGACTTCAATTCTACTGTCCATAGATAGTGCTCCTCCCTGCCCTCCCTTAAAAAAAAAAAAAAAAAAAAATCCCACAGTGATATTACTTTTGATGTACTTGCAAGTATTAATTTATATTGCAGATACTTAGCCTGTGAAACTGAAACTGTGGCTGCCAGTCACTGGCTCTATCTACATCTACCCCGAGATCAATAGTACATTAAGGAAACTGACTGAGAGGGAAAAATCATAAATAATGAATAGCAGGCTTCACTGCTGGCACGACGTTTCTAGCAAGAATAATACAAATCCTACCGAAGTACCATTGTACTTCCTAACTCTATTAGATGTGAAACCATTATCCCAAATATTGATCATTTCTTTTAGCCTGTTTCTTGTAAATAAATATGTCTGTCTAACCTATGAGTACCTTCTGCCAAAGGAAAAAGCTAGTGCTTCTATTTATCAGAAATACAGGTAGACTAAGAATATTTATATTAGAACTGGTCTGCAGTGCACCGAGACACCAGGATTTGAAGGAGGGGGACGAAGGGCTTGCTTTTAACGTTTCCTTAGCTTTATGAACAACAGATGCTTGTGAAGAGAGCTCTTTGTGGTATGCAGGACATGTGAAATGCTGAGTATTAGAGCATGATCCTTGCACTTTAAATCTGTGTATTAATTTTTTTTCATTAGCTCTCTCTTATTCCACATCCTGCATGTTGCTGGACAGAGCTATAGCTGCCTTCCCCCCCCCCCTTTTTTTTTTTAAGTTGGTTCCTTTCAAACAATTTCAGTAATTTCACCTGATATTACTTTAAATTTTCTATATAATGTGCTCTTTCGATGAACAGCCGTGTAGAATCCGCACAGAAAGAGCAAAGTCCTTGGCAATACCAGCTCAGTTGCATCTGCAGATGAGGATTTAAAATTCTATGCAGCAGACAGTACCTCTAGCAGGCGAGTAAAAGGTTACTGCATTATTTTGCTTGTTTGCATCTGTAGTCTGCATCTTCTGAAGGTTCTTTTTTTATTGTTCAATTCGTTGTGCATGCTTTTATATGGATACTACTGGAATTCATTTAAGAGAAACACGAATATCAAAAGGGCAGAGCAAGGTGAAGGGAGAGGCTGGGAGAGGCTCAGTTCAGCTTTAAACCAAGGAAGGGGTGGGGGAAAGAGAAAGAGTAAAGGGGAGGGGAGAGAGAGCAGGAGAGAAATTAAGGTTTAAATGCAGTGTGAAAATGAGTAGTTATTTCATGACTAGTAATTTCAGCTGCTTTCACAGCACTTGTATTTTTCTTAAGCTTTTGCTAAAGAGGATGCGTTTGAACAAGCACCAATAGCTTTATAAATACAAATGACAATTATTTCAAGTCAGATTATCCTGTAATCAGGTTAAGCAGTTGTGTTAATGTGAGACCTTCTGCTTTCAGAAATAGTATTGTATACCATCTTAAACCAATTAAGATGAGCTTTTTACAATATTACTTGCATTTTTGCTTTCCTATGGAAATGAAAAAGAAATGTATTATTACTGCATTAGTATCTCTTGAAAATGAGAAAACATTTCTGGCACTGCTAACTTGCGTGTGTTGGAGAGGTATTCAATATGTTTTGAGCAGAGCATAATTCTTTTTTAACAGCTAGAAGACCAGTTTATGACTGCTCATTTGAATGTTTGCCATTTTTGTTTTTCTGAGAGTGAAAAAAGGGCTCCTTATGATCTACTCCTAACTTGCTTTTGGAGTTGGTTGTGGTGCTTGTGGACCTTCTACTATAAATTCCCTCACATGCCCTTTCTCCTGGGTTTGATTTCTTTTAGTTTTTCCTAGTGGTGTTCTCATTCCAGGTAGCTCTGTAGCAGCCATTCGTAGTTCAGGATTTGGTAAACCCGGGTAGCATTTTCCTCATGCGTTCTGACTTCTGAAGAACATTTCTTGGTGTGTGGTGTGTTGTGTGGTGTGTGTTTTTTTTTTTTTTTTTTTTTTTTTTTTCCGTCCCAGACGCTGCAAATAGTCTGTCTCAGAGTGTAGCTGTCAGACAGGTCTTGTCGTTCTCCTGTGTAATTGGAAGGTCCTTTTCAAGCAGAGGCGTTACAAAATTTTGGTTGACGGCTCTGGACGTGTGCAATAACCTGCTGTGTACTGTGGCTGGAGAGTGGAGGAAGTGGCCGGCGCGCAGGATGCTGTGGGCGAGGATGGGGCTGCACGGGGTGGGGCTCTCGGCTGCTGGCGTAGCTGCCCTGGCCGGGGCCCAGGCTGGGTAGGCTGTGTTGCTGGGGAGAGTACAACAGACCTGAAGTGACAAGAGCCATAGAAGGAGTAGTCAGCAAGCAGTTTGGAGAGATGACAGTCACTGAATTTACTCCTCTGTTAGGCAGCTGCCTGTGTTTCAAAAGCAGCTTACTTTGCAAAGAGGAGTAGAGGGAAAACCGTGCTTGTTAAAAATGCGAGGTATTACTTGCTGATGAGACTGGCTGACATTTTTTTTTTTGAGAATCAGTGTTTGTTTAGGGTTTTTTGTTTGGTTGGGTTTTTCCCCCCCCTCCTCTTTCTGTTTAGCAGTCTTAATTTCAGCCAGGGAGCTGCAGAATGAGGCAGCTGGCCAATTTTGAGTGTTTATGGGACAGTACTGGTCCTAATTTCTTTAAGAATAAACTCGTCTGATGAGCAAGTCAATGTGTGGCTGTGGCTGCAGCATTATTTCTTCTTTAATGAAGAGGCTGGGCTGTTCGACCTGCTGCTCCAATCTTCTGTCTTGCAGTCATACATCAGAGCAGTTGCAGAGACTATCCATTGAATGTCTCAATCAGCCAAAGAAGGTAACTATATTTTAAATTTTAACTATACCATTAAATGGATGTTGTACAATTCGGACTTACATGATGAAAAAGACAAATTTCAGATGTTCTTAGCAGTTTTCTTGACCTTGCAGTAGCTATCTAATATAATTTTGCCATTATCAGGTTGTGTAGCAATAGAAATGTGCTGCAGTAATTGATTTTGTAATAGGATCAGGTGATTTACTGGCTGCACTGACAACCACTTGCTTGCTTGTTCTGAAATGTGGAGCGTCTAATGGGTGTTTTGATTGCAGCCTTGAGTTGCTCTGAAACTGGTAGCTGCTCAAAGATGCAATGTCTCATTTGTGAGAGTAAAAACTTCTCTAGCAGTATTTTTCAGTAACAAACATAGGAAATTAATTGACTTTTTAAAAGACTGACTCTTCAGGTTCCAGATTCTTTGTAAAATGCTTTCTTTGTAGAACTGGAAATTGTCTTGGTCAACTTTGTGTGTCAATTTATCCCCTTTCTCACCAGCCACTTAAAACACATCAGTGCATGTGCTTTTATGTGTTTCTTGAGAATCTGATCCATGCTAAATGTAGTCCAAGTCTGTGTCTACAGAAGAACATACGACAATTCTTTGTGAACTGCTATTAGATATCGTAATTCTTCTAACATACTATAGTTTAGAAGCAGTAATCTGGTTCTAAGTATGAACAACCTGAACTGAACTACCCGGCTCTCCCCCCTCCAACAATGTTCCATTTCAGAATATGGATTTTATTGTTGAAGTGCTTTATGTGCTCTGATATGCTGAATTAAATTTGGGACCTTAATTGAGTCTTCTTGGCCCAACCTGTTCTAGGCTGATAAAAGGAAACGTGTTGCTAAACTCACAGACCTTTTTAAGATGCATAGTACACCAGTCATCTCCAGGTTAATTGGAGAGTATCATGAGCACAAAACATGCCACAATGACTATTAATACTTTCTACCTAATTCTTTGCACTTTTGGAAAGTATTAATTCTAATAAATTCCTGTGTGAGAGTAAACATGCCGTTTTGGATGTTTGTTTATGTTCTGTGCCAGATCATATAAGAGTGAAAATGTAGAGAATGCTCTGAGTTGGAAGGGGACCTTACAGATCATCTAGTTCAAACTCCCCTGCCATGTGCAGGGCTGGGTTATTAGAAATGGCTTTCAGTTGTTGGTGTTCCTATTTTGGAATGACAACTGAAAGCAAAAGAAGAGTCTTGCATGGACCCTAAAGTAAGAAACAATCAAAAGGTAGCTTCAGTATGCTGAAGTTTAGAGGGTGGTACATACTTCAGCCTAAGGACATCAGTATGCTGGTGTATAATAGGTGATTAAACGACAGATATCTAAGATCAAACAAACAAACAGTTTCTCAAGTGATGACATGTACAGTGATTTAAGGGGCCTGAAGTAGATCAAGGTGGCTGGATTTAAAGTTGTTGAACCTAACCATGATTCGGCTAAAAGAAGTTAAGGTCTCACAATCAGTTCTCACTTGATAAGAATCACTGAAGAAGAAACTTCTGATCTAAACAAATAGATTTTACATTTTTCTGTGTATACCTCGGAGAAGGTAAAGAAAATAAAATTAATAAGTTGCCATATCCTTTTCATAATTAAAATGTACTATTTCCATGTTTGTTCATGTAGTGTATTGTTTGACATTCAGATTCATCTCAGGTGTTCGGTTTGGGGTTTTATTGGTTTGGATTTTTTTTTTTTTTATGGTGTTGGTGGTTTTTTTTTGCACTGTGAAATGAGCATGAGTGCCTCATCAGAAATAGGTTTCTATCTCATCAATTTATATATGTGAAAAAGAACCCAAATCCCCATTTCTCCAGCGCACTTTCCAGTCTGAAAGAAGCGGTCATTTTGTTGGAATAGCAGAATGATCCCAAACATTTACTTTGAATCTAAAGAGTAGTGTTCAAAGGTGGTGATGGTGATAGGGGGCAGTACTTCACTGAGTTCGAATTTCAGGATTTACTTTGTGATTGAGTTCAGTGTTTTGTCTTAAGGTGTGTGGGGAGGCAACAGTCTTAGTGTTTCAACTATTGAAATTGCCACAGCAGAAACACAACTGTTAGCTTGAGCGGTAACAACTAACATCACTTCCATTTAAAGATGTTAACATAATGAGAAAAATAACGTTAAGTAGTTTGGTTTTGCTTTTTTAATGCATCTTTCTCGAGGTTAGTTTGTTACGTGTGAATTTTGCCACCATGATACTGTATTTAATAAAAGTAATTGTGAAAAAGTTGATGTGATCTGCTGTATTTTGTGGTTCGAAGACAGTGATAGAGAGCTAAAGAATTAAATTCTGAAGAGGAAAATATTTGTAAATCATGAGTAGTAGGAAACATGCTTTTTTCAGAGCAAATGGAAAATGTACCTTTTTTTGGTAAAGTAGTGATATTTTGTATGTAAAACTTTCCTGCAACTGTACAGTTTAATGAAACTGTAGCTAGGGCAGGGAAGAGAAAAGGCCTTTTCTGTTAAGGGTGATCAGTGTTACTTAAATGGTAGTAAATGCTGCGGGAGTACTGCTGTGCTAACAAAGCAAGAGCAATGGAACTTGCTGAATAGTAGTATCAGGATTATTGAAATTCGATTTAGTAGTCTGAAAGTTCAACTTGTCAAACCACTTCCAGAGTGTGTTGGTGATGCTGGGGGTGATGCAGTCTCAGTTGCCTCTGCCCTAGTGCCCTGCCTGCAGCCCCACTCTGTGGACCTAGCCTTGGCTTACAGCTCTTCCTGCACAGCCATATCCAGGGCAGCGGGGCAGCCAGTCCTCATGTACAGTGTATCACTGTAGGGCTTGGTGCCTTAGTGATGCTCTAACAAAACCCAGCACTGTGCCAGATTTAAAATGAGTTTCTGGCTTGTTACTTAGCCAGAAGATAGTTGTATGGTAGCAGCTGCAAAAGCCCTGAAAAGGATTTGTTTTCCAAAGAAATTGTCATGAGTATAAAACTTTGGGTGCATGAAAACCTTGTATTAAGATCACGAAGAAACTAGTTTTGCCTTAAATATTATGTTCAGTGTTGTACATTAACCCTGGTAATTAGGGCTTAACATTTGCCAAAATCAGTTTAATTGTGCATATCATGTAGTGGGATGTTTTTATAGACTTAAAATGTTGCATGTTTGAAGTGTCTCCCAAAGTGTTAGCTAAAGAGGTCTTTCAATAAATGATGTTCTTGTATTAGAAAAAAACAAAACCCAAACCCAGACATATGAGGGAACTGTATTTTATAAAAATCGGTGCTGCTAATTTGCTTTTTACCTGCTCCAACAGAACTTAGAGGTGTTTCCCAGAGAAATACTGACAAGATGATATTTTTCGGAAGGACTTTAATTTTTTAATCAGTCTAATAAATTTTGCTGGAATGTGGTAGTACTAGGCTTTTGGGTGCATGTGTTGTTTTATGTAACCATACTAGCTTCTAGGAGATCTGGAAGTGTTACCAGATTGTACATGCTGATCACTAGTAGGAGAAAACCTTTATTTCTGTTTGCTGATCTCTGCAAAAATGAAGTGAAAACATCACTTTGTAACCCTTCTAACACATTTCAGTCCTTTTTTGAGACATTCTAATATTTTCTATATATTCTGGAAATTGACTGTAATCTTTATTACCTGCTGATTTAGCATTGCAGTGATATGGGTAGCACTTGAGGAAGAGCTGAATATGGAAAACATACATAGTAATGATGCCATCAGTCTCCAGTGGAAGTAGAAGCTGTCCAGCCTCCCCAGATGGCCTTTGTGTGGCAGAGCAAGTGGGTCCTGACTTCCACTTGGGCAGTGCTTGCTCTGGGGAGATGTTTTCATGGAGAGTGATTGTGTAGGGGAGCAGTTCTGGAGGTCAGGCTGATACATGGGATGCTTGCTCTGTGCCGTTAGTTGGGGGGTATTTGAATTGGCATGAGGAGGAGTAAATCTAGGAAAAGAGTGAACTTCTGTGTCACTGTGGCAGTTGTTTTTAGTGATCTTAGGTCATATCAGGCAGGTATGATGGCTGAGAAATGTCTGTTTCTAATCCAGAACTGTGGAGTGAAACCCTACCATAATTTGCAGTGAATGCCTTGCTTTTTGTGAGTGTCTGTGTGACGGAAGACAAAAAATAATGATTTCCTAAACTGGTTTTCTCATCCTCTGTGACCTTGCAGATCAGTTCAGGGCTTCTGTACCTGATTACTTAATGAGGAATTGACCAGGTGGATTAATAGCTTCCCTTCTTTTCTCATGATTGCAGTAGGAACAAATACTAGTTCACTGGTGATTGCAGACTGTTTTAAGGCTTTATCTAAACCCAACTATACTTGAGTTGCAATTAAATAATGTGACTATGACAAGAGATGCATGGCATATTTTGCACTTCAAAATTTGTTGACCATGTAATTTTCTAAGAAGGTATATGACTGTATTCTTAAATGTTTAGCCCTCATATCAAACTGGAAAAGTACAAGTAGTGGAGAAGAGGAGATTAAAAAAAAAATTTTTTTTTTTTTAAAGAAGTCCTGTGCAAAACTGGTGGAAGACCTGAGGAAAGCGAAAGATTAGATACTAAGGGGATTTGCACTAAGTTATAAGGAACTAGAATCTAGAAACAGACAGGTATTTGGAGGATGGAAAACCTTTGGAAAACCGTGCCATAAACCACTTACTATTTCTTGAACAGCTGCTGAATCACAGTTCTGCTTTTACTTATGCAGATAGCATGCAATGTGTGTGTGTGTCCTTACACACTTATACACACACCAGTTATAGTTGAGATTTGTGTTTCCTTGTTTGTCTCCTGCTGCTTTCCAAATTGGTGGTGTTAGAAATGTACCATGGTATCTGAATGTCAGGCTTCGTTCTCTCATAAAACAAATTTGTGATCATAATTTTGCATTTTAGATAGCAAGCCTAATGTGTATAAAAGGAACCTATTAACTCCCACATGGCTAAATTTATCTCTGCTAAGAATAAAAAAATAAAAAGAGCTTTTGGTAGAATTAAGAGAAAGTAATTTTGACATATCTAATAAAAAAAGCAGTTATGCTTTTAAATTTTACTAAAGGTCAAGACCTTTAGTAAAATTAAGAGTAATTCTTCTTGTAAATGGATTTAAATTTTAAAATGTTAATGTCATACAGATGATTTTTAAATTCCTAACTTCTGTTTGTTGTGGAGATAACTACTTGCTATAATTTGCATGTGGCACAACAAAAACAAGTAACATGTCCTGTAACAATGGAATCATGTATTTCAGCTAAGCAAGCAAATGTGTTTCTTTTGGAACTTACTCAGTTGCCGTATTTTATGTCCAGTTTCTGGATTAAGGGATTATCATAGAATCACCTAGTCAAACCCCCTTGCAGTGAGTGGGGACATGCTCAACTAGATCAGGTTGCCCAGAACCTTGTTGAGTCTCACCTTGAGTATCTCCAGGGATGGGGCCTCAACCACCTCTCTGGGCAATCTGTTCCATTGCTCAACCACCCTCATTGTAGAGAACTTTTTCCTAACATCCATTCTAAATCTACTCTTCTCTAAGTTAAAACCATTCCCCCTTCCCCTTTCGCTGCAGGCTTTTGTAAACAGTCCCTCTCCAGCCTTCTTGCAGGCCCACTTCAGATACTGCAAGGCTGCTATTAGGTCTCTCCTTTTCTCTAGGCTGAAGCACCCCAGTTCCCTCAGCCTGTCCTTGTAGCAGAGGTGCTCCAGCCCCTTGATAATTTTTGTGGCCCTTCTCTGAACCTGCTTCATCAGGTCAGGCTAGTGTTTTTTCTCTGTTACTTTTTATTAAAACAGCAGCACAATTTCTTCCTATTTTGCCAACAGCAGGAAAGAACAATGACAACCCACTAAACAGTAATATTTTGTGGTAAAACGCTATTACTGCCGTCAATATTTTGATTATTAGAACAGAAGCTATGTAAGAGTTGGCAAAAACATGGCCATATCCTCTTGCTTAAAGCTGAATTTATGAGAGGGAGAAAAAAACCCCACCAGATAGATTTCAGAAATAAATGCCATTTCCCAGAGATCCTAATTGGGATGGTTTACCAGAATGATAGAAGTTTTGTTTATCCTAACAAACTGATGTCATGTGTTTTAATTTGACTACAATCTTGACTACAATCTGTCTTAAAAATAACATTATAACTACTACAACACAATCCTATTAATGGTATTAAAGATTATCAGATTCTGGGGTACAGTAAATTCTAATCAAACCAACTTTTTGTATATGTTCTTAATAATTCTTCACCCCCAAAAGGGTACTTTTTGTTAATTAAATTGTGCAAGACAACATTGAACCATGGAGAGTGAAATGTCATTACAGCAATAGATATCTTCAGATTCTTGAGCAGTAGTATGATTGGAGCAAAAACAAACATGTGATAGGCTTGAATGATTGGAAATACCTTCCAATAAATGTCTTACCTACTGGTAGATTGATGCTTCTGCCATTCCATTGAATGAGTGTTCATTTTGCTAGGTACCAGATTTTACTGTTTGTGACTTTGCGCCATAGCTTAGAGTTTTTTGACTTTTAAGTCTTAGTAGGTGGTATTTAGGGGCACATCAGGAATAAAGTTGATGCAGTATGAACCATTCTGGTGATTCTTGCAACATTTTTAGTTGGTAAAACATACCTTGCATCCTCATAAGGTAAATGCTCATTGTTTTGTTGAAGTAATTGCAAACACATGTTTTCTTCTTTTTTTTTTTTTTTTTTAAAGCTTCTATTCTGAAGCTTTCAATCATTTAACCAGCACACTTTTTATTGCAATTTTATTAGCTTGTTATCTATTGCCTTAACTATCTTTGCAGTTACTCTGTAATGCAAGATAAAAGGAGAAACAAACATTGCTGGTATCAGTATGTTATACTTTGTGGATAGTATTAAACTGTAAATGTAACAACTTGTTCTCCACTGGTTTCAGAAGATACTTTTTTAATTAATAGATACAATTTTTCTTAATTCTATATGAAGCTTCTTTTATTTTTCCTTTTTCCCCTTCCCTATTGAGATGTCACTGATAATACTGGATTGATCCACTAAAGAGTGGAAGCTTTTGTTTGATATAGGCTATCTTTTTAATTATAGCTGTAACACTGCTCTGCAGAACTCTGTAGTTAGGGTTGTGTCAGCACTACATTTTAAATCCTTCATTTTTATCAGCAACTTAATACTGACAATAAAAAATTGCTTTGAGGTAAATCATGGCAAGATCGTAGCCTTCAAGGCGTGTCAGTAAGAGTTCACTATATTTAAAAACTAGTCAGATGAATTTGAGTTAATGAAAGGTTATAACCTTCTCTTTTACACACACTGTGTGCTTGCAGCTACTGTTTCGTTGTTTTTTTTTTTTTTTTAAGTCTTCTTTCTTACTTGAGATACTGTCATTCAGCACTTAGAAAGCCGCAGAATTCCTTGAGCCATTTTTCTGGCCATCTACGGGATCTACAGCAGTTCCTGAACCTTACTACTCTTCTTGTTCCTCCTTGCTCTTCCTTGCTAAGGAGTATTTTCTCCTGATTTTAGAATCATGAAGCTACTACTGTAAAGGAATATTTCTGATACTGCAGAGTGAGGCTGCTGTAAACAGCTATGCATTGGATATCTCTACTGTCTTGTGATCAGGACAGAGCTTTTCCCAAATGGTGGAAACCTAAATGATGAGGCCTTGTGTTTTCTAGAGTGGTATTGATGATAGTGCCTACCTTCTGCACAAAAACATATTGGTGTAAGCACTCAGGGCCAGGTTCAGTGTTGTCTTCATCCTGCAAGGGTGTAAAGACACATCCCTCATTTTTCTAGAAGACTGATGAGAATTTTTGTTGTGGTGTATAGGATGAACGAGGAGAAAAGGAAGCGGATTTTCCAGACCGACTGTACTTTGCACTCACGTTTGGCAAAGAGATGTCCAAGTGCCAAACTCTGCACTCTGTATTATTTCCAGGTCTCCCTCAAAATATTGATAACTATACAGGAAGAGCAGGACTAAAATACAGCTTTTCCTCCTAGTTGATGTCCTAACAACTTCTGTTATGGATGTGTTGTCTTGTTGAAATTCTGTACAGATGAGAAAGAAATGCTGGTTTAAATCTCACTCCTAACATTTTGCACTGATAATGCATATGTGTATATTTCTTCATTTCTCATCTAAGTCTGACATAGAGGCCTTGTGATTTCTGTTTATTTTTGTTGTTTGGTTGGGGATTATTTTTTTTGTTTTACTTTTGCTTTAGGGCCAGGTGTTTGCCTGCTGATCGGGGCCTCCTGAGATGGGAGAATGCTAGAGGAGAAGGAAATATATTCAGCACAGGCAACTGGCAGTGGATGTAACAGGTGAAAAGAAAAGTGATGAGCTGTAGTGCTCAAGAAAATTGAGAGTCAGTTGTAGTATAGCTGTGCTTTGAACTCTAGCATTGCTATAGATACAAATATGGATTTCACAGTAACTTAGTATCACAGTTAAGTTCAGTGTAGCTGACCTTCCTGAAGTCTATGCAGGCCTGTCTGCAGAGGGGTTTAAAATCACTCTTTTGCCTTATGTTTGTTGCTAAGATAAAGCCACTAACTGTGAAATGTACCAGAGCACATGCTCCATCGCATTGTGCATCCTAGCAATTACGTATAATAAAGTATACCTTGGAAACTACAAATGAATGAGGACCGAATAAGGGTCACTGAATACCACCTTATTTCCATTTTGTGTTCAAGTCGAATAGGCCTTGAGGCCAAAAATACATCTATGAGACTCAGTTGTAATTCACATGCAGGGAGAAGTTTGACAAGGCAATGATGTTCCTGATCACTCACTCAACTTTTAACTTTTTCAAAGCCTTTTTACAGGGAAATGTATGTAATAAATCTCACTTGTGGGGACTCAAACACTGAAAGTGAGCAGAGAAGATCCCTTTTCAGGCCCCTAGCAAATCTGAGAATGGAGCCCAAGCCTCAGACTGTATTCAGCTTTTTTTTCTGACCAGGCCACATTTTCTCTACATAGTATTTCCTTTGTGGGGAAAACAAAGTGAAAATTTAAGTGACTGAAAGATGGCAACATATGAGTATTCAGAGTACCTTTAAAAAGATGATTCTCACTTCATATATCTGGTAAACAAGGCACAAGGAAGGTAGTGATTCACCTGAATTCTCACTCTGGAGCTGGGATAAAAATCAGATCTGACTCCTGTCTTTACAGCACTTTTAATGACAGGCTCTTTGTAGCCTCTTCTTTACAGAAAGATGGACCTTGTTACTTCAGTTGCTTTCGTGTCACTTCTTCACAAATGCCATCTTTGCCAGCAGTTGGGGACTGTGTGCCAACTAGTGCAGCTGTCACTTGATTTTTTAAATTTTTATTTTCATTATTTTTCCAGTCCCCAATCTTTTTGGCTCCATCTGCTTGCTTGGTCACTTCCATTGTTTGCTTTCCACTTCCCATGGTCCTGCCTCCCAAATGCATAGTCATCAGTAATAGTTGGTTTGTACTGTCTCCCCAGAGGGTGGAGATTACACCTTTCCTTCCTCCCAAATGTCCAGGCCTATACTTGCAATTCAGGATGGAGAGTTGAAGAGACTTCCTGAACATGTTGTAATTTACTGTATTCTAAAGCATTATCCATCTGTTTTCCACCCACAGCTATTTCTCGCAATATATGGAGTGACAACAAAATATTTTTCTTGAGCAGGTTTTGGTTAGGTGGAATAAATTGAGAAAGGAAGGAATAGTGAGATAACATGAACTGAGGGATAGTAGTATAGGAGTTGGAGAAGCAGTTCTGTAATTCATTTCTCTAAAAGCTATAACAGCCTTTAATTCTGAGTAATAATTTAAGGATAAAACACTAGTCAGTTGTTCTTTTTTCTGCTTAGATACATTGCATATCACAAGCAATTTAGGATCTAAAGGCGTGCAAATCACGTTGCTAAGTCAGTGCAGGGCATTGGAATTAATGTGGTGTGCCAGCTGAATTTGAAATAAAACAAGAATTGGCAAGCCACTTAACTTAATTCAGGTGTGTAATGTTGATGGATTCTACCTGCACCTCATGCCCATTTGAAGCTCAAATTTATTTATTGATTTTAAATATCTCTGTGTATCTGCTTGCAGTTGACTTGGTGTCAGGTTTTGAGTTTTGGCTTGAGAAAGCAGCAACAACTGGTAGTTAATCACCAATTAAGTTTTAGAAGTATTGTTAGTCTAAATTGTCCTCTTGTTCCATTTTTGTAGCCAAGATATTTTTACCTTGCTTATTGTGTGCATATATATTAGTGGTTTCTCCTTTAACACTGATGCCTTTTTGTAGGTTATTTTAAAAGTATTTTGTGTATCTTGAATAATATTTTGCACAGCTGGCACTTCAGTGGAATAAGCGGCTAGCATGGTTTTTGTGGTAGTTCATCTTTGTAGAGCTTCTAAACCCATAGACTTCTGAGAAAAAAAAAAAACAGTGCTGTATGTAAGGGTGAGTGTCATTCTGAAGAGACAAAACTCCGCTGCTTTGAAGTTTGATTCTTACATAAATGTGGAGTAATCTTTTCTGGAGTGAGTAGTTCCTAGACATTTGGTGATCATACCTACCATTTGGAGAAAATTACAGAAGAGGCATCTTTATTTATGAAAAGCAAAATGAATTCTTTAGTGTCAAGTTAAAACTTCCTCAAAGGTGTTTTATGCAATATGTAACATCAATTCTTTTGATATTTAAAAATTCACCGATTGCATTGGGTTGGAAATGACCCTCAAAGGTCATCCTGTCCAACCCTGCTGCAGTGAGCAGGAACACCTCCAACTAGATCAGGCTGCCTAGGGCTTGACATTTTATAATGGTAGTTGTTTACAAGATGATGCTTGGGGGTGTGTTGTTTTTTGTTTGTTTTTTTTTCCCCTTTTTTCTACCCTCCTCCCTCCCCTCCTGCTCTCTCTGCTCCCAGCTACTACAATTTGTCTTGCAGAGCTTTACTTTTAGAACTGAAGTATGAAATAACACCCTTCTATCTGTGGAAAAAGATAGGCAGAGAAGTGGGATTTTTTTTGTTTAAAACTACATTTAATGGTTCTGAGCTGTTACATTGGTTCAGTGGCAAGCAAGGTAGCAAAAATTACTAAAAGTTTGGAATATTTCAGGTCCTTTGTGATCCCATGGCATCTACAAAGATTGCCAAGCAAAACAATGCTCCACTACCACCAAACAAACAAGAGCCATGAATGCTGTTCTGAGTGAACAAGATGTAGAATGTGTATAGATATATTAGAGACACAAGCTCACTTTATGGCAGTGTCTATGCTTTCTCTAAACACATCAAGCCAAATCTTGGACCTCAGTTGTTGCATGGCATCTGAGTAAAGGGAGGAGATAGCAATTAAGAGTAAGAGGAATGTAGCTTACAGCAGGCATTGTGTTCCATTAGGGAGGTGAGTGCTTTTATGGAAAGACCCATGTCAGTCAATACACAGCAGGGTAGTCTGGCATTTTCTAACAGCTATTATTTATCCTCAGCTTTGTTACAAGTGACTAAGTTTCATCTCTTGAACAGAGAAGAGTGATATTCTTTCAGACTTGACAAATACTGGGAAAACGAAACATGAAAGTAGACTGTAAAACAGGTGAAGAGTAGAGCTAAGGCAGTGCAGAGCCTCTATAAATAATTTAATCAAGTCATCAGCAGGGATTTTTTGCTTACTCCTAAATCAGTGTAAACTTTATTGTATAGATCCAGCCAAATTTGAGATAAAACATGCTGAAGTTTTCAGAACAAAGTCTTAAATACCAAGTACTTCAGCTATACTTTGGTGTAGTGACTGTGCCAGTAGCAGCAGGTGGACATAGGATTTGATTTCTCTACCAGTCAGTAGTCGAGGCTGTTTTAGTTTGTGTTAGTACAGAGTGGCTGTGGAATAGTAGGTTGTGGAAGTGCTAAAACAGAGGCATCAGCTTCTCGTAACTTATGAAATAGACTCTTAAATGTCCTCTCTTGTCTGCTGATGTGAGGACACCTATAAAATTTCCTACATGTGCTATATCTCCACATGCAGAATTGAACAGTTGCTTCTCCAATGTGTATAGTTAATATTTGAATTCTAGAATTAAAACTCTTAAGTGTTCAAACTATGGAAAATAAAGCATACAAGTACCTCGTTTGTGGGAGTATCTGAGAAATGACAAGTCAATGGCAGTTCATTGGCTAAGTAACTTTTATAGTTTTATTTTAGCCATTGCATCTGAAGAACCTTTGTATTAGAATACATAGCTTTGCAGGCATTTGTGACTGGTTCCATGAGCAGGAAAGTGTAAGCAGTTGAATAGTTAAATCTTATGGCATTGCTTGCAGAATGATGGTGATGGTAAATGTCCTGGTGACATACATAAGGTGTGATTAGGTGACAGATGGTGTCAAAATTCACTTCCAGTTGCAGTTGGCATAGTTTTTGAGGAGATAACAGTAAGGACACATTTGTATTTTTGCACTTTATTTAGCCGCTTCCAGTCGCAAATAACAGATTTTACTCATGCTGTTTGAATACAGTTATGCTTTAGGTTTTAAAACCCAAGTCCTCAAGATATCCTTGATGCTGAGGAAGGCAGGTACTACTGCTGTATTTAGACTTCTTGACAGACCATTCTATCACAGTAGCAGGATTGATATTTCTAGAACCATAACTCCACTATTTTCTACAGTAAAATTTACTACAAGTGCAAACACCGTCAAGTACTGCTAATATATGAAGACTTTGGCTTCTCTTTAGTTGGTTTATATTGATGATTGTACTGGTGACTGGCAAACAGCTTCTAGTATCAGGCAAAACTAACACAAAGAGAACATATGGTTTCATTGTCTTGTGAAGATTGTAGTACCATACAATTTTCGCATTTTCTCAGGCAGAATTCAGAAGTATGTTAGTTTATTTCATATTTTTCAGTTCTATGAAGTGGATTGCTGTCCCAGGGTGAATTTTTCTCTCTAGCAGTCACAATGTGAGGGCCTGTTGTTTATTGTCTTCTAGTCGTAAATTTGTATTTGCTCATTTACTTGGGCAATAGCTCTCATTGGATTCTGTTGTAGATCTGTCAGGCCATCTTTAAATAACTTGGCTTTTGCTGAGAGTCCCATGCAAAGGTGAATAGACTTTCACTGTTTTACTTGGGTTGCATTTTATAAACTTTTGTTTCAGGATTTTACACAAGCATATGTTCCATATGTAAAATAAAAGGACTTAAGTGAGATGATGACTTCTGGACAAGATTTCTAAACATTGCAGCTACTTTAGAAATACATTAGTATGGTTGGTGAATGTTACTGGCTGACTGGTTCAACATCTTAGTTGTTAGTTTCCATTATTGAAGTCTTGTCCTACCAGTGTCCATAGTATGCTGCAAGGACAATATTGCTTGGACTCCCTTCATCTGCATTGTTAGAGAAACTTTAGGTATTATTAAATTAAGGAATTGAGTTCTTGGCCTTTATGACAGTGTTCCTCTTCTGGGTGCAGAAAGCCAATTTATCTCGTAGCATAAAATAAACAATCAAGTACTAATGTTATGAAGTGTCCATTTCTGCTTGTTTCAGCTGTTACTAAATATAAAAATGGATATGCTGGAACACTTACTCTTGAGTCGTTGGCTTTTTCCAAGCCTTGCATAATACAGTAGATCAATAACACTTTCTTGGCTACAGGCAGTGAACAGGTCTGATTCTCTTTATATCTAGTAACAAACAATCTATAATTTGTCTGAGACCTTATACTGTATAATTTCATTTTAATCTTCATTTTTTTACATTACTATCCTTTTATGTTTACTTCACTTCTATTTTACAGCTGCATCAGCCTAGAATATTCTGTTGCAACACAGCTTCAAACCTCACCTTCCAGTTTGTTTTTAAAACTTTTTTTTGGTGATCTCACATCCTACTCTCCTGTATTAATACTTCTAATTTCCTTAAACAGTAGTGGAGTGCCTTATAACCAGCATATTTATTCCATTGCAAGCAGCTGATTGTGTATCTTGATTTTTACATATTCTTTCTTTTTATCTGAGATTTGAGAATGCTGTTGAGCAAATACTGTTGTTTAGACAGCATAAATGATGGACTTTGCTGTGCAAAAGCCACTTGTCTCATTCTGGGAAGGTGTCAACAGTGAGAGATTCTAGTTGGTGTTTGTCAGACCTGTACTTGGAGAAAGGATTTGCCCTGTATTTGAATTCCGTATTTATATAGTGAGTATGAAGCTTATTGATAACTAATGGAGGTAATAGGTGCATATTAAGAAGCTGCAGTTGTTCTACCTCTGCAGACCCTAAGGACTTGAACAGACTTCAGAAATGCACCGAGGCTTCAGAGCAGTACTGAGCATTTTGGTCATAGGATGTTGTATAGTGGAAATGGTAAATGTAGTATGTGAACAAGTGGTGATAGATTAATTTCCCAGAGCCTTTTGCAGGCTGTGTTAACACTTCAGAAAGACATGTCAATCCTTCTTCCCTCTCAGATATTTTTTTCAAAAGATAGGGTGAAGCTTTTATAGACCCTTTTGTTACCATCTTTCACTATCTCTGCTGCCTTTCGTTACTGCTGAAGCATGCACTCACTAAATGTGTGGTCGCTATGTAAGCAAATAAAGGAATGTGCAAAACCAACTGCAGATACCTTTCAGAATAAAGAGTCTTCAAATAATTTGGATGTCTCATTGCATCTTGTAAAATTAAAATAGCAAGTTGTTTATAAAACAAGTAAGTGCATGATCTGCAAGTGTTGAGTTTTGAAACTTTTGTGTTAATGGCTGGTCGATTCCAGATCACTTTTGAAATAGTGTGTGGTACTACTGCTACCAGAACATGTTTAGTTGGTGAAGGCTGAACTGTGTTGTATTTCTTCTACTTTATTACAGCTTCTGTAGATATCAAAGCTTGTTGCTGTTTCTGCATTAAGTTGTGATGTTTCCTATTGCTGCTTATTGATGATGATTTGGTAAAAGCAGCATGTACTGAACAACAGGTCTGTATTTTGTAGCCAGAAACTCCTATTTCTTCAATTATGTTAAATGTATTTAATCTTCATTAATTCTACTGTACCTTCTAATCTCTCCCACAGATCCCTGCTTTCTTTTAAAATAAAACAATCACAAAACAAAAGGGAAGGGTAGGGGAGTCCTTATGTTCAGTTTGCAGAGGGGTGTCCCAAGTACAAAACCACCCACCTCTACCACCCAGTTGTTCACTGGATGGTTCAGCAGTCTTGTGAATTTGCCATATGGATATTCATGTGGACTTCTGTTGTGGTGGTGGTGGTGTTGTTGGTTTGTGGTTTGATGTGGGTGTTTTTTGTTGTTTGGTTGGTTTTGTTTTTTTTTTTTTGTGGTGGTGGTGGTTGTGTTGGGGGGTTTGTTTGCTTGTTTGTTCCCCTCCTTGAAATTGTGTCCTTATGAGCTTTTTAGGATGCTCACTTGCAAAACTGACTGCCAAAGAAGCAGAAAACCCATGGATTAGGATAGTGGGAGAGAATCTTTGGGGGATTCTAATTGACCAGTATGTTTCTGGCTTGTTTGTTTGTTCAGGTGTGGGTTTTTTGGCGTGTATGTTTTGTTTGTTTGTTTGTTTTAATCAAATAAAAATAATAGAATAGTTTTATTTATTGGAATATATTTAATATTTCAATCACCTTTATAGCTTGTTTTCTGCTTGAACCACTAACAATTCTCCTGTTTATCTTGAACTATCCCTTGTATGGTTCTTAGGATTTCCGATAAGTGTGTTATGACTCAAACTTTATAGGCTGTAGATGCCAGCCAGCTACTTTGAAAGACTAGGGTTGATATCCTTGATTCACTTTTTATGAGTCTTACCAACATGGGAAAGCTGTGAAAGAGCTGTGAAGCAGAACACACCATGCATCTGAACTGGGCTCTTACTCATTTCTGAGGTGGAGGTTGCTGGGCTGCAATGGACATTCGGTTCAGGTTCATCTGGGCTGATCACAGGTTGCAGCCATGTGCTGTCTGTCCTGCTGCTGAAGGAGATTGTTCATACTTCTAATCTCTTTGTGGAACTGCTCGTGTGAGTGCTTCCTAATCTATTTCAGGCAAAATGAATCTGATTAGCTGAGAATTTAAACTTGTAAGCTAACCTGGCTCGTTCTGACTGAAGTAGATTAGTGATGCTTATGTACGCAGATATGCCAGGAGATCTGGTTGGATGCAGTGATAAGCAGGCTGGGAGTGGGAGGCTGAGCTATATCTCAGTAAAACCCTATGCATGTCTGTCTACACTCCTTTCTGAAAGTGTCTTTAAATAGCTTATTTCAATGTGTCAGGAAGTCTACTTTGAAAGCAAAATAAATCCTTGTGAAGAATATGTGTGCTGAGGAGCTTGCTGACTACTTGCTTTCTAGTACCTGCTATTCTTTACCTATTCTAAAGGTTTTTTTAATACAAGTGCTCTGTTGCAGTTCTATGTCTTAATTCAGTGGGCTAGGATTTCCCTGCAATGCTTGTTTTAGTCCTTGTATATCTCTGGTTGTAAAAAGTTCAGCTAATATTTCAGTTTCAGCTGGAATTTTATGCACACACAAGAGGAAAGATGAACTAAATGATCTTTCAAAAATACCTGTTAAAAAGCTGTTGTCATACTTTTCAAGTTGATTTGAAAAAGTCTTGCTAGAAAATCTGCTGAAGCTTTCTTGCATTCTTTGAAGAGATGTCACCAAGTTCTGTTGCATAACTAGGAGAATTTCTGTGTAAGCCCATGCTTTCTTGATGTTGGTGATGTGATTTCTATTAAGTTAACCATTTGTTCTTGATAGAGGGTGCCTGCATCTGAGCTGCCCAGTACTTGATTTTGAGGTATAAATCATGGGGCACTCATTATCCAATCTCTGTTTTTCACCGGTGACAGAAAGATAGAGTGATGTCCAGCCTGCTGTCCTGCTACTGTGGTGACACCAGCCTTTTCAAGATGTTATGACACTTCAGAAAAGCTTTCTTCAATGCATTCTGTTAAGGTTTATTTCTTTGTGAGCCTCAGTGCTGAGCATGACAGGTGTTACTCTCTGGGACAGTTCTACCTCCTATGCCAGATGTGCGGCAGGCTTTTTTTTTTAAGCAGTTGGACTGTTCTACACATACCTTTTACATAGTAGTGATAGAACCACATTTGAAGTAGTTTGATTATGGCCGTGAAACTTTGGTTTAAATCAGTGAGTTATTTTTACAAGTCTTTCTCTTGAAAAACTTCTTTGTTAGAAAATAACCAACCTACCCAGAAATGTGCAGTACGGCCAGAGTTCTGTTCTCTTGTTGACAGGGTCTGATTTTTCAGGCTCCCCTCTCCCCTTTCTCTTGTGTTATAGAATCATAGAATGGTAAAGTTGGAAGGGACCTCAAAGATCATCCAGTTCCAACCCCCTGCCATAGGCAGGGATGCCTCCCACTAGTACAGATCACTCAAGACCTCATCCAACCTGGCCTTGAACACCTCCAGGGAGGAAGCATCCACAACCTGCCTGAGCAACCTGTTCCAGTGTCTCACCAGCCTCACTATAAAGAACTTCCTTCTAACATCCAGTTTAAACCCATTGCCCCTTGGCCTGTCATTGCAAGACCTTGCGAGTCCCTATCGTACATAGGAGGCAAATTACTGTCTTGAGACAAAATACCATCCCAGCTGCTTTAGGTTTCCACTCATTTCCAGTAATCCGGCCAAGTCTCTCCCTCTGAACATCAATGCATGTTTCACTAGGGCCTTCATCTACTTGTTTCAGAAACGTGCTATTCTCCAAGATCCCCAAGGCAGCTGTGCGACATAGCTGAGGGTTCTGAAGCAGTTACCACCTGACATAGCAGCAAGGGTAGATGCCAGGTGTGGAAGCAGAGTGATGCAGTCTGTGTTTGATCAATAGGCTGATGCTGTATAGTACTGCTGCCTGGGAAGAACAGTGATTGCTCTTCACTTACATGAATCTATACTGACAAGACCTTTGGGAAGTCGGGAACATAGATTGGTCTGCCAGTAAAGGTAGATCAAGGCAATGACTTGGAGGCAGCTTCTTTTTTACAGCTGCCCCTGTGTGAGGGGTTTACTGTTACAAGGAAACTGTCCTAGCCCTGCGTGCCTTTCCACATAGGTATAAGAAACTTCTGCATGCTAACTGGCAAATGAGTGGTTTGGTGAGATTTCTGACAGCAGTCAAGATCAGATCTGTAGTGCTACAAATGCAGCATGGCTTGCTTTTGTTGAATAGTGTAGTTTTAGGTTTATGAATAGGTGTTTATTCTGCAGTAGTATTTGCTCCCTGTTACCTGCTGTCTGCTGGAAGCATGTGAGGTCTGTTGTCCTTACATGAGTTCACATCAGTTGTTCTTAATCCAGTGACACCAACGTCCTCTGTTAGTCATGCCACCTTTCTGTAGTAAGAAAATGCTGTTAAGCAGAAGCGTGTGATATTTGGAACTGATAACAAAAGGAAATTGCCTTGAGTTGTGCCAGGGGAGGTTTGGATTGAATATAAGGAAGAATTTGTTTATCAAAAGAGTGGTCAGGCATTGGAACAGACTGCCCAGGGAGGTGGTGGAGTCACTATCCCTGGAGGTATTAAAAAAAATGTGTAGACATGGCACTCCAGGACATAGTTTAGTTGCCATGGTGGTGCTGGGTTGATGATTGCACTGGTGATCTTAGAGACCTTTCCAGTTGAAGCAGTTGTATAACTTAAAAGAAAGTTTGCCTGCCTGACATCAATATTGTAGGCTACCTTACAATTCTTATTTAGACACCTACTTTCACCCCTGGCTGTGCAGATGCAAAAGATTACTTCCCTAGTTACAGAAATAGTTTGTCCAAGCAAATTTAGGTTTCCATAGATTGTTAGGCAAATGCCCTACTGCTGAAGCATGCTGCTTAATTGATTAGTGAAATAAGATTCTCAGAGAGTGATTTTAAGGGCATTAAATCAATAATGATAATTACAACCATTTCCATTTCTCCAGTGGAGCCTGCTAACAGTCTCTTTGGGCCAGGGCCAGAATCTTTTAGACAGGTTGGGCTATCATCTTCCTACAAACCTGGCAATCTCACATGCTGTTTGTCAGCAAGTGCCTTGTTGTTCTGCAAGGTCAGATTTTAGATCTACTGCCAGAAAGCTTCCCCGTTGCACAGAGAATGTAAAGCTTGGGAACCAATGTGTGATAGGCAATGTTCTGGAGATGTGAGGCTAATGAGAAGGCACTTGTTTGTTTTTAATACCATGTAGAGACTGTAATTGTTTGGGATTTTTGCTTTTAAGTGAGACAACAGGAAGGGGAATTTGTTCTGCTGTGTCCCAATAGTATGTGACCTTGTTTACTTATGTCTTTCTACTGCTGAGAATGCTGAAAATGCAGATGAACCACTCTATTAACAAATTTCAGCAAGTTTGGTAAATACTGCCATTCTGTTTCTCATCATTTCTTGCTTTTATTAAGAGGAAGAAAGCGGAGATCAAAGGCTGCTTATCACACGTTGATGCAAAGGTATTTAATGAGTTCATTGACTAACTGCAAAAGGTGCATGATTTGGAATTAGTTTAAAATTTGGTATGTAGAATGGAGACAATATTGCCCAATGGATACTGCCCAGAATCTGGCGAAGTGTACAGAACTGAGCATCTCATAAGATATTTCAGAGGGCTGGAGCAGCTCTCCTATGAGGACAGACTGAGAGAGTTGGGGCTTTTCAGCCTGGAAAAGAGAAGGCTTCGAGGAGTCCTTATAGTAGCCTTCCAGTATCTGAAGGGGGCCTACAGGAAGGCTGGGGAGGGACTATTTATAAGATCTTGCAATGTCAGGACTAGGGGCAATGGGTTTAAAATGGCAGAGGGAAGATTTAGACTAGATGTTAGGAAGAAGTTCTTTACAGTGAGGGAGGTGAGGCACTGGAACAGGTTGCCCAGGGAGGTTGTGGCTGCCCCCTCCCTGGAGGGGTTCAAGGCCAGGTTGGATGAGGCCTTGAGTAACCTGTACTAGTGGGAGGTGTCCCTGCCTATGGCAGGAGGTTGGAACTAGATGACCCTTGAGGTCTCCTTCCACCCTTACCATTCTATGATTCTATATGAATTTGGACTGCTGACAGATAGTCATTCTTCATAAAAAACTATATTAATCCTTGTTCTTTTAGAGAAAACTGACAGGAGTATGGCTGAGCTGTATTTTTTTCCTCACCAAAATGGTGAAATACACTAGTGTTAGTATCTTGCATTGCTTGCACGGTGCACATTTTCTACCCCAGCCTGATTCTTACTGCTTTTTTCTTATCTCAGAAGTTCATTTTATAATTCTGCTGAACTAAGCACAAACAAATATCTTTGTCCATAACACATTGCAGCCTTTTACTGCCAGCAACATTAACAGTACTGATAAATTACTTCATTTTTTCCTACCAATTAGGAGTATGTAACAGATTAAAATGATATATAATTGTTCTTCATAATTTTTTAATGAACAGGCAACTGAAAAGTAGGAAATTAAAATAGAAAATTTTGACAGTAGCCCAGAATAAGCAGTGTACATTATGAATCTTGAGGTAAAAATGTTGATGATGGATTAACAAGACTTGGGAGTTTTGTCCTTTTTCCCTTGTCAGTTGTCAAGTGGTGTGCTTGGAATACTAGTGTAGAAAGACTGGAAATTTTGAGAAGTGGTGGTTTTTGTTGTCATTTGGTTCTGTTTGTTTGCTTTTAAGAGATGACTGTTTAATCTGCAGTATGGTATTCTTTATTTTTACAATAAACCGATAATAATTTCTAGAACATTAGTCTGCTGTAGAAGCCTGCATTAGAACAAAAGAAATGGATTGCAGTTTCATGGCATAACCTGAATTACTTCTCATTTATTTCATTTGTCATTATTAAGAGGCTTGAAAATACTATTCCTTGCCTTCAAGTTTCTGGAGACTAAAGGAAGTTGATTTTTCTTGGTGATTAGAGGTGTAGTATAAGAGATGTTTGAAAATGGGGCATTTGTTTTAAACTTGAAAAATTATTTAAATTCAAATGTTGTTAGTTGTCACTGCTCTTAATTCTCAGTTTCTTCATCTTCAATCCTGATGTCTCTGTCCTTCTCACCACTAGAGTTATTTGAAGGGTGAAGAGTATACTGTTTCTATCTTTGTGTTGTTATTCCATATTAGAGGTGTCTATGTCAGACAGCTCTGAAGTAAGGGTTTAGGACTTGGAGTTAATTTTTTTGCCTTCCTCCCATTTAAATGTAGCTAAACAAAGATTAAGTTCATCTGAAATTAGTTACTATTTGTCTTCAAAGTCTATTACCCCATTTCAGTTAAAAGTGACCTTTTTTTGGTCCATCTTTTGTGCTCTATATTCCAAATTGACTTTTTTATTTTTTGGTCTCTTTGCTGTTCTGTATATCTGCCTGTTTGTGCTGTTGTTCTACAGCATTGGCTTTTGAGAGATTCAGTCCAAGTAGTCATACTACTGTCTTGCCAGAAGCTGACACCAACCATCTGTTGAAGTAGCAATTCAGTATCAGTAAAACCCATAATTTGGGGAAATGTACCCAAAATGACTTTCATGATTAGTTGACAGGAAAGAAACAGAGACAGAGAAGTCAGTTGGGTCCTCTATAAATTGCTTTGAGGTTTTCAGACCTAAGCATCCTAATGGCAGCAGTCTTGCTGCCAAATGTTATTTTGCTTTTTGCCTTCAGAATAGTTTGCATTAATAATGAGCAACTCTGCTTGGAAGTTATTTATGTGTTGCTCTTATGATTGAGCTTTGCAAAGCATCACTGTGCTAGGTAACAGACGGTATGGTAGTTTAGTTTATTGTGCTGTTAAAGGCCTGTAGGTTTTCCCACTGGAAATACATTCCAGCCCCAGGACTACATTCAGCAATGTTCTGGATGCTGAAGAAAACTATTAAGGCTGTTTTGGCAGTGTTGTGCTTGCCTGTATGTTAAGCCTGATGGTTGTGAAATAAATCTGCACTGGAACTAGGCAGATTTTTAATCAACAGTTGGGTAACACATTTTACCTGTATATCACTGTAGGAGCACAGAGGTGGTGACAACAGCAGCTCTTAGAATCATAGAATC
>WBNM01028532.1:0-32953 GCA_013399055.1 Ramphastos sulfuratus | reverse complement strand
GGGGATGGGGCTGGGTTTGCACTGGGATGGGGGTGGGTTTCCCTGGCACTGGGATGGGTGTGGGTTTGCACTGAGATGGGTGTGGGTTTCCCTGGCACTGGGATGGGTGTGGGTTTGCACTGGGATGGTTGTGGGTTTCCTTAGCACTGGGATAGGTTTGGGTTTCCTGGGCACTGGGATGGGTGTGGGTTTGCACTGGGATGGGTGTGGGTTTCCCAGGCACTGGGATAGGTGTGAGAGCAGGGCCCAGCTTTCTGCTGGTGGATCTCCTGAGCCGTGGGATGCTCCCAGGCACACCCCTCTGAGCTCTGCCCCTTGCCTCCTCCGCAGCCTGCCAGCTGGGATTTTACAAGTCGGCCCCTGGGGACCAGCTGTGTGCCAAGTGCCCCCTGCACAGCCACTCGGAGGGCAGGGCTGCCCGCGTCTGCCGCTGCGACAGCAGCTTCTACAGGGCGCTGCAGGACCCCCCCTCGGCCGCCTGCACGCGTGAGTAGCCAGGCTGCAGCGGGCAGGGTGCAGCTCTGCGGCACTGCAGATGGGGTCTGCATGCAGCCTGGCACCGAGCTGCTGCCCAAAGCCCTGCTCTGGCACTCCCATACTCTGCCAGTCACACACTCTGCCACTCTCATACTCTGCCAGTCCTGTACTCTGCCAGACCCATACTCAGCCACTCCCATACTCTGCCAATCTCATACTCTGCCAGTCCCATACTCTGCCACTCCCATACTCTGCCAGTCCTGAACTCTGCCACTCCCATACTCTGCCAGTCCCACACTCTGCCAGTCCCACACTTTGCCACTCCCACACTCTGCCAGTCCCACACTTTGCCACTCCCACACTGCCACTCCCAGACTCTGACAGTCTCATGGGCCCATACTCTGATGGTCCTGCACTCTGCCATCCCCACGGTCCCACGCTGTGCCAGTCCTCACCTGCCCCAGCAGCCTGCCCCCTGCCTGAGCCTCTGTTTCTTTCCCAGGCCCCCCCTCAGCTCCGGTGAACCTGATCTCCAGTGTGAATGGCACCTCGGTGACGCTGGAGTGGGGTCCCCCCCTGGACAAGGGTGGCCGTGCGGATGTGGTGTACAATGTGGTGTGCAGGCGCTGCGCGGGCACCGCCGGGCACTGCGAGGCCTGCGGCAGTGGCATCCGCTTCGTGCCACAGCAGATGAGCCTGGTGCAGGGAGCCCTGACAGTCACCAACCTCCTGGCCCACACCAACTACTCCTTTTGGGTGGAGGCTGTCAATGGTGTCTCTGACCTCAGCCTGGAGTCCAGGAGAGCTGCGGTCGCCAACATCACCACAAACCAGGCAGGTAGGAGGAGCAGACTCCCCCTCTGGGCTGGGCCCCTGTGGGCGATGCTGATGTTGCTCCAGCCAGGATCTGCAGGAGCCAGAACCTGCCCTAGCAGCCAAGGGTTGGTTTGGTGATGGACATGGAACCCCCAGGAGATGTGGCTCCTCTCCTCCCCGCTGCTGGAGGTGGGTTGGGGAAGCCAAGGTGGCTGCTGCCCAAGGCTGCTCTCACCCTTCTTTGGCTCCCAGCAGCCTTTTTCAGCCTCCCTTCCCTCCCTTTCAGCCTGCAGCTGCTGGCAGAGGAGACAGGGGGCACACAGAACACTTGTCCATTGACAGCGACACTAAGTGGAGTATGAATCTTTCAGGCTGCTCCTCCTGCCTTCTGTCCCCTCCCAAAGGGCCAAGCAGCAGTTCATGCTCTGCTCTTAGCTCACACCAACAGCAGGCCCTGGCAGGTGACAGCAGCATCTCCTGGGAAGTCTGTCTCCTGCATGTCTCACCTCTGGTGCTGCCTTGCTGTGAGATGCTCTTTGGACAGGAAATTCTTCCCAGCAGTGCTCTAGCCCAGGTGGGTCAGGGCCTTGCCAGGGGTCACTTGGGCATTTCCCCAGAGTGGAGTGCCCGGCTAAGCCCCTTTGCATGCAGCTGGCTGCAGGCAGGGAGGGCAGGGCAGGGACTGACCCTTCTTGTCAACCCTCCCTGTTGGAAACAAGCCTGTGAGAACTTCCTGTGATGCTGAGCCACTCCTGCTCTGCTGGCAGTGGTGCCAGGAGAAACCTGGGGAGCCTCACTGGGTTAGCTCATGGCTGGCAGGAGAGCAAAGCTCTTTTGTTACTTATCCCTGCCTGCAGCCCCCCAGCGCTCTGCTGAGCCCACAGGGAATCACAGAATGATAGGATGGCTTCAGTTGGAAGGGACCTTCAAGACCATCCAGTTCCAACCCTCCTTCCATGGCTCACCTCCCACTAGACCAGGTTGCTTGAGGCCTCATTCAGCCTGGTCTTAGACACTTTCCAGGGATGAGGCATCCACAGCTTCTCTGGGCAACCTGTTCCAGAGTCTCACACCCTCACTCTGAAGAACTTCCTCCTGACATCCAGTCTAACTCTTCCCTGCCCTAGTTTCAAACCATTGCCCCTTGCTCTTCTCCCCACAGGCACTTCTCAAAAGGCTTGGGAAGTGCTGAACACTCCCAATTCAATCTCTCTGCTGGGGAAGTTGATGCTGAGTAGGTGTTGTGAAGCCAGCAGGACTGTAGATTTGGAAGCAATTGAGTTTTGCTCCTGTGCCTGCACGGTGCTGGAGACACAGCACACCACAGAGCAGCCCAACCCTCCAGAGGGGCTGAGGGACCCCTGCCATGCTGCCCAGGGTGGCTTGCCCATGCTGGGTGCTGGTCAGTCTTGTCCCCCAGCCCTGGGTAGTTGATCAGGGCAGGACTGGGAGCAGCAGAGATGCCCTGGGGTTGTTTGGAGAGATGATGTTGCATGTGCCCAGGGGGTTTAGCTGATTCCCACCCTGTCCTAGTTCTCAGGGGTCCTGCATCCTAACAGTGATTTCTACTTCCCAGAGGAGCCAGATTAAGGATGAACTGCTGCCTTTCAGTCCCTGGCTGCCCCACAGCCCACTCTGGTTGTGGCAGCTCCAGTTTGGACACAGCATGTACAAGGATCGGTTCACAGGCTCCTAATCCAGGCTCAGGCTGATGACAATTACCTCATGGCAGGAGAGCAACCCTAAGGGCACCTTTAGGCTGATGCTCAGTCCCTGGGCATTTATCATCTCCTCTTTCCTCCTCCCCTGCCCCTCTCTCCATTCCTCAGATGGAGCAGAAGGGGTCAGAGACCTCCTAGGGATCTCCATGACCTCTAAGCCCCACAGCCTCTTCTCCTTTCTGGCTCCAGATCCCAGCAAAGCTCCAGTATCCCCTCCTGCCTGTGCTGGGAAATTGTCCTCCTCTTTCATCTCCTCGCAGCCTGCTGACTCCATGGGAAAGAGATTGAGGCAGCTGGGGAGAACAAAAGGCTGCTCGCAGTGCCCTCCACAGCACTCATCCCCACCTGGCTTTAACTCAGAGACCTGCTTTAACCCGGGGGTCCTGCATGGGGCTCAGTTCCACCCTTCCCTGCTGCCGGGTCTTGCTGCCACCTCCCCAGGCAGCATCCCCAACAGCAGGCACCTAACACCCTGCCCTCTGTGTCCCCAGCCCCCTCTCAGGTGGTGGTGCTCCGCCAGGAAAGCACTGGCCAGAACAGTGTCACCTTGCTGTGGCAGGAGCCTGAGCAGCCCAACGGCATCATCCTGGAGTACGAGATCAAGTACTATGAGAAGGTAATGCTGAGCTGGCTGCCACCCACTGCCCCCAGCCTGGCAGAGTGGCTTAAAGCATAGTTAAGGGTGGAAAAGACCTCTCAGGTCTTCAAGAAGGTTGGACAGCCTTCTACCCAGCACCACCATGCTCACCAGGCCATGCCTACACATCGTTGTTAACCTCTCCAGGGGTGGTGACCCACTGCTTCCCTGGGCAATTACTACTGTGGTTGCTGCTGCCAGCCAGCCTTGCACAGAGGACTGGTTTGGAAGGCCTGGTGACTGCTGGGCTGGTGTAGGGAGGTTTCTGGTGCTGTTTTCTCCCCCCAGGACAAGGAAATGCAGAGCTACTCGACGCTGAAATCCAAGGGCACCACTGCCACCATCTCCGGGCTCAAGCCTGCCACCCGCTACATTTTCCAGGTGCGGGCTCGCACCTCTGCTGGCTGCGGCAGGTTCAGCCAGACCGTGGAGGTGGAGACAGGGAAGCCAGGTGAGCCCCTGCAGCTGTCAGATGTGGGAAACACGGGGCAGGGAGCTCAGGGGGTGCTGGTACCCTTCTCCATGGTCATTGTTCCTCTGCCACGCAGGGAGTGGCACACATCTCCCAGGGCTTCAGCCTGGAGGGATCGCTTGGTGCTGCCCTCCTGAGATGTGCTTATACATGAGAGAGAAGAGGGAGGGAGAGAGGGAGGACATGGCAGCTAGGGCCTGATGAGGTTCTGGGGCTCCAGAGTCCTCTCTGCACTGGTTAGCAATATCACCATGGCTTCCCCAGACCTGTGTTGGGTTTCCATGTGTGTAAATGGTCACTGTACACTAGGAAAGCTCCAGAGCTGGGGCTAGATGGGGGATGGTGCTTTGAGGGCCATGACCCTGTTGGAGTAGGTAAGTTTCTAAGCTCAGCAGAGCACTTCCCACCCCAGCTTGCCTCCTTCCCACCCTGATTCTTGCAGCCTCTCTCCGGTATGACACGATGACAATTGTCTGGATCTGCCTGACCCTCATTGCTGGCCTGGTGGCACTGCTGGTGGTCCTCATCTGCAAGAAGAGGTAAAAGTGTTTTCTGGAGGTCATTGTAGCTGGGCACCAAGCAAGTCAGGAGGGATGGGGCAACTCAGGCACAACTTTTCTCCTCTCAATTTATCCAGAGCATCTACAGGCTTATAAACCACGAAAGGCTTTATTTAGAGGTCACTCTGCCTCCACCCTCCCTGAGGCAGATACAGACTCCAGACCTTTCCCTTCTCCCAGCAGGAGCAATAACAATACCAGTGCCAGCACCACCACCAGCATGAGTGCTGACTAGGTGGGCTAGGTGGTCAGGAGCAGAGGTCTTCTCCACCAGAAAGGTCCAGGGGGGGCTGTGTCTGCTACACCTCAGTGTGGCTGAGTCAGTCGTGTGGAGCACAGTGCCACTGCCCAGGGGGCACAAAGGGGATGCAGCTTGCAGTGCTGCCAAGCCTTACAGAGCACCTTCAAAGTGCCTTGCTCCAGGCCAAAGTGTCAGACAACAAGACCCAAGGAGGCTGCTGGTGGAGGGCCAAGTATTAGCTTCAGCTCCTCCTAGGCTGCCTGCAGAGCTGCCTTCCCCCTACCATTGGGCTGCTTGTGGGAGAGAGGGACAAGAGCAGCTCCTTGACCCTTGTGTCCCTGTGGCAGGCACTGTGGGTACAGCAAGGCCTTCCAGGACTCTGATGAGGAGAAGATGCATTATCAGAATGGGCAAGGTAGGAGCCTCCTTCCTGCTGCTGTCCCTGGGGTGGGAAGGACCTCAGGGCCTCCTGGCACTGCTGTGGTTTCCAGGGCAAAGGGTTTTGATCACTGCCTGCTCCTGGGAATGTGTTTAGGAGAGCTGAGCAGGGGCTCTGATGCCAGGGGCACTCTGGTAATGAGGTTAAAGGGTGTCACAGCATGAGCTGGGACTGTGACAGGCTCAACCTAGACAGCAGCAGGTCAGCAGAGTGGAAAACTCACCGCAGGTGAGAGGTGGGGGCAGAGGGGAGATGATCACAGGGAGAAGACCTGAGCAGCCAGGTCCTGGACTGCTCCAAGGACACAGCTATGCCAAAGCATGACTTAGATGTCCTTGGGGCTGCAACCTCCGTGGCTCCTCAGCACATCAGCCCAAAGAGTCTTGCCTCTGCCCATCTGCTGCTGGTGTCCCTCCTGCTCAGCAGGGCTGCCTGGAGCAGCTCATCTCCTCTCTCCCCTTTGAAACTCGGCAGTGAAGTTCCCTGAGTCCAAGTTCTATGTGGACCCCCACACGTACGAGGACCCCTGCCAGGCTGTGCATGAGTTCACTCGAGAGATCGAGGCCTCCCGGATCAAGATCGAGAAGGTCATCGGCTCCGGTGAGTCCTTGTGCCAGGCTGTGCCACCTCTGCTCAGAGCACTTCCCAGGCTGGGCTTGTGCTGTGCCTGTGTCCTGCTGGGACCACAGCAGGTAGTGCTCAGCCAGGGCTCCATCTGCTCCTCACCCTCCTGAGATCAAGCTCCTGGGGTTCTTTGGTGCATGCCAAACTCTTTGGAGGCAGCCTGGTAGCTGTTCAGCTGGCGAGGCACCCACGGCTCAGGCTGACATGGCAGATGGCTCAGCCTGTCCTGCGTGGGTGCTCCAACACTGCCACCCTGCCTTCAGCCTTGGAGCAAGCATCTGGGGTGAAAAGATGCAAAAGAAGTTGCAAGCAAAATGGAGAATGTGCAGAACAAAAGGCAGCTTTGCACAGGCTTGCAGGGAAGCAAAGTCAGAGGCAGAGCTTCACCAGCAACACCCCAGGGGCTTACTCCAGAGCAGCATCAAGGAGCCTGGCTGGGATCCATCCCTGCTGCTCTAGGAGACTCCCAGATTTGTTCCTTGAAAGCTATAAAGTAAGTGCCACAGTAATCACTGCTCTTGGCCCATTGCCTTCAGTGAAAGGCACCAGAGAGAGGTGGCTGCTGATAACTGCGCCCAGTGCCCAGGGGTGGCACTGGAAGGTGGAGGCAGACAACGATGGGCAAAGAGCCCAGCAGCCCTGAGGGGCTGGAGCATGCTGTGAGCATGCTGTGTGACCCCTGGTGCTGGTGGGTCAGTGCAAGCCGCTGAGGGCCCCCCCCATGCCCTCACTTTGTCTTTCAGGGGAGTCTGGGGAGGTGTGCTACGGCCGCCTGAAGCTGCCAGGGAAGAGGGAGCTGCCTGTGGCCATCAAGGCGCTGAAGTCTGGCTCCACGGAGAAGCAGAGGAAGGACTTCCTGAGCGAGGCCAGCATCATGGCACAGTTCGACCACCCCAACGTCATCCACCTGGAGGGGGTGGTGACCAGGAGTATGTGGCTGGTGGGAGGGGGGCAGAGCTGGGGTGCATCTCTCTCTGGGCAGCCTGGGAGAAAGGGGTCAGGGATCGTTTTGGGTGCATCCTTCAGCTGCCCCAGCTGCTTCCTTGCCATCTGTTGTACCCCCAGAGCCCCTCGAGGCCACTCCATTGCCTTTCCCCGTGGCAGTTGCCACCTTGCTGCACAGTGCTCAGGTGGGGGCTGTTGGTGATGTCCTGCCCATTAGGGTTTATTTAAAGGCTGCCTGTATTGAATCCTAATTTGGGAGTCTCCCTTCCAAGAGGCACTTTCTGATGCAAAGTGTTATGCTAATGGATGCAAATTTCCCCAGGCCAAGGAGCTGAACCAGCCACATCCACAGCCCCTGGAGGGGGGCTAAGTTTGGGGGCTCTTGCCACATCTCCACCATCATGTCCTGCACAGCTGGGCTGAGGCTGCTCTGTGGGGCTGCAGGGGGTGACAGGCCTGGGCTCATGTCCCTACCAGTAAAAGCCTGGCACTGGGCTTGCCAGAGGAAGGTGACTCCTCTGCTGACTTGACCTTCCTTGCCTTCTGCAGGCAAATTGGTGATGATAGTCACTGAGTACATGGAGAACGGCTCGCTGGACGCCTTCCTCAGGGTGAGGAGCTCCCCTGTGCTCTTACTCCCTGCACACCTCCCTGGGCTGAGGGACTGCAGGAGAGGCAGGTCCCTGCTCCTCAGCATCACAGCCACTCTGACCCCAGTGCCAAAGCACCCTGCTCTGGGCCCTCACCCCTCCAGCAGGCCTGGGCTCCAGGGCATCACTGCTGCATCCCCACCGCAGGGACATCAGCTGGACACTGGCTTGGTCAGTGTGTCAGAGGCACTGGGAGGACGGGAGCTGAGCTGGAGGGACAGGAGGGGAGGCACTGGGGTTAGAGCAGATACTAAGCTTTAGCTGAGAAGTACCAGAGGGTCAGTTTAATGAAGGCATCTCAATTCGAGAGAGACAGGGATCTGGTAGGNGGGGTTGGGGGGGGGGGAGGTGTTAGATTGGCTGATCTCTGGAGGTCCCTTCCAGCCTTTGTGACATTCTGTGATTCTGTGAAAGCTACAGATGACCCAGGGGTGATTTCCTTTGCAGAAACACGATGGGCAGTTCACCATCATCCAGCTGGTGGGCATGCTGCGGGGCATCGGCGCGGGCATGCGCTACCTGTCCGACCTGGGCTACGTGCACCGCGACCTGGCTGCGCGCAACATCCTGGTCAACAGCAACCTGGTCTGCAAGGTGTCTGACTTCGGCCTCTCCCGCATCCTGGAGGACGACCCTGATGCTGCCTACACCACCACGGTGTGTGGCTGCCAGCAGGGCAGCCTTGGTGATCCTTGCCGATGGTGATTGCCCAGCCCACTGGCACGGGAAAAAGTTAGGCACTGGCCAAAGCCAAGATAGGCAGGGCAGGAATGGAGGTAGCTCACCGCTGGTGTTGGGACCAAAAGCTGGAGCCCAGGGTGCTCCTGCAGTGTCCTTCATGCAGGTACCTGCCAGGAGTGTGCAGTGAGCAGAGGGAAGCTGGGTGGGAGAGCAGGAGCTTTGCAAACCTCCCCAGCTGACAGCCCTGGTGAGTGTGTGTGGCTCCCTGCACAGCACACTCCCATGTCCCTGTTGGAGTCCTTCTCCAGACTGTGCAGCTTCAGGAGATCCACTGCAGCCCTGCAGAAAAGGACTTGGAGCTGCTGGTGGAGGAAAAGCTGCACATGAGCCAGCAATGGGCACCGGCAGCACAGAAGGCCAAGGGCAGCCTGGGCCAGAGATGGAGAGAGGGGATCCTGCCCCTCTGCTCTGTCAGACCTCACCTGCAGGGCTGGGGCCAGCTCGGGAGCAGGGCAGGTGTAGGCTGGGCATCAGGAGGAAGTTCTTCACAACGAGGGTGGTAAAATAGTGGAACATACTGCCCAGAGAGGTGGTGGAGGTCCCATCCCTGGAGACATTCAAAGTCAGGCTTGATGTGGCCCTGACCAGCCTGATTTGTCTGGAGATGTCCCTGCTGACGGCAGGAGGCTTGGACAGGATCTTTGAGGGTCCCTTCCCACCTGCTGCATTCTGTGATTCTGTGATTCAGCTGCCCCAGATCCCTTGGTCAGGGGTCAGGGTGTGACATCTCTTCTGCCCTATGGCCACACAGCAGATTTTCCATGGGGCTCTGCCTCCTCCAGGGCTGTGGAAAAGGTGGGAATTGGCCTTGCAGCCTGGGTGATTTGGTTCCCATCTGGGGCACTTTTATCTGCAAAGACACTTTAAGGTTTTTCTGGCCAACCTGACAGCTCTGGAGCTCAAGAAGCTTCTCCACTGTGAGTCACAGAGGCAAAATGGAATCCACTGAGGGAGTCTTGTCTGGTCCTGAAAGAAACTCTGACTAGAAACTGTAGTGGGTGAGCAATTCCTGATGGAATCACAGAAACATTCAGGTTGGAAAAGACCCTTGGGATCACCAAGTCCAATCAAGAACTCTGCTCTACAAGGTTCACCCCTAAGCCATATCCCCAAGCACCACATCCAAAGGACCTTTAAAGGCATGGAGGCCACTCTGGAGCTGCAGCTGAGGAATCTGAGCAGCATTTCTGGTTAACATCTTTGTTGATGACCTCGATGAAGACACAGATTGTGTCATCAGTAAGTTCACAGATGACACCAAGTTAGGTGGCAGTGTTGATTGTCTTGAGGGTAGGGAGGCTCTGCAGAGGGACTTGGATAGATTGGATCCATGGGGCAGTGTTAATGGTGTGAACTTCAACAAGACCAAGTGCCAGGTCCTGCACCTGGGCCACAGCAACCCCAAGCAACACTACAGGCTTGGGGCAGTGAGGCTGGAGAGCTGCTGGCAGAAAGGGACCTGGAGGCTGTAATGGACAGGAGCTGAATGTGAGCAAGCAGTGCCCAGGTGGCAAAGAAGGCCAATGGCATCCTGGCTTGTGTTAGAAATGCTGTGCCCAGCAGGAGCAGGGAGGGGATTGTGCCCTTGGACTCAGCTCTGGTGAGGCCACACCTTGAGTACTGTGTTCAGTTTTGGACACCTCAATACAAGAGGGATGTGGAGGTGCTGGAGCCAGAGCAGAGAAGGGCAACAAAGCCGGGGAAGGGCCTGGAGGATAAATCTTGTGAGGAGTGACTGAGGGAGCTGGGGATGGTTAGTGTGAAACAGGCTGAGGGCAGAGCTCATGGCTGTCTACAGCTACCTGAAGGGACATAGTGGAGAGGCTGCTGCTGATCTCTTCTCACAGGTAAACAGTGTTAGAAGAAGAGGGAATGGCCTCAAGCTGCCACTGGGTAGGTTTAGACTGGATATTAGGAAACGTTTTTTCCCAGGAAGAGTGGTCAGGCCTTGGAATGAGCTGCCTGGGGAGGTGGTGAAGTCACCAACTCTGGATGTGCTTAGAAGTCATTTGGATGTGGGATATGGTTTAGGGTGAACCTTGTAGAGTAGGTATATTGGTTGGATTTGGTGACCCTGAGAGTCTTTTCCAAGCAGAATGTTTCTGTGATTCAGTGATTTTCAGAAGGACCAAGAATAGACAAGCAGGAAGGAGCTTCAGGTGACTTTGAGGTAGCTGACAGCAATTCAGAGCATGGCTCAAAGCAGCTGCAGCTCTGAGGGATGAGTGCACTGTGGCCCAGCCTAGAGAACATCCCCTTCATGCTTGTTTCAGTCAAGCAAAGAAGCGAGCCAGAATGTGTCCTCTGTGTGATTCTCTGTTCAACTGCTTCTTCTGCTACCTGATATTCCAAATCCTCTGATTCTGGAGAAGGTTCCTGCTGCTTGGTCCAAGCACAGCATCCTCTGCGTCTGGGGACTCTCAGAAGAAGGGTAAGAAGGGGCCCAAGGTCAGCTAATGTCACAGTAACCCAGCCAAGTCCATGGCCTCCAGGCTGGCACACAGCCTGGCCTTCCTCCCACCAAGCCAGCTCTGACCTTCCCTCCAGTGCTTGTCACCTTTGGGAACAACTTCCCAAGGACAGTATGGCAGTGGCCACACTGGCTCAGGAAGCTGACCTGAGTGCCCTGAGTGACCAGGGCTCATGTATTAACCTACCTGCTGACCCTTTCCAACCCTGCCCACTTGCTAGGGACATTGTCTCATATCCCTGGCAAGCAGAGAGGTCACTAGAGGATGGAGCAGCCACTGAGAGGGGCAGCAGCAGTGGCTTTGAGGCATCTTGGCCCAGTGGAAAGCACCAGAGATGGTTGCTCTGGAGGAAGACTTGGTGCATAGTCTGGACAGAGCTGACCTACGAGGGTACAGTGAGAGGATGAGGAGTATGAGCTCTCTGGCAAGGTTGCAGAGTGTGCTGAAGATGAGGATGCTTTCTCCTTCAGGAGCTTGTGATAAGATGGTGTCCTGTGCTCCTTCTCTGGTGTCCTCCACCTGCTCAGGAGATCACTTCCCTGAAGGGACTCTCCCATAGGACACATCACTCATCTTCAGCCCCCTGAGCAGGCAGGACTCCATTGGGTGAAGGCAAATCACCCCAGGCAAGGACACCTGAAGGGTGTTCCCAGGCACATCCCAGCCCAGCTGCTCTGGGAAGGCCACCTGAGGTTCCCTACACCACAGCTTCCCTCCCCAGGCAGCTGGCACCCACCTTGCCAGCCTAACTGTGCTCAGCTGATTTTTCACTCAACAAGTCCTCTCCAGTGCCTGCCTACCAAAGCAGCAAGGGACAGGGAGCACTTCATCACCCCTGGCTGCTCCTGGCAGACTCTGCCTGCACCCAGGCCCAGCTCCATGTTTTTCTGCTCTGGTAGCCCTCAGCTTCACTTCACCACTTTGATTGATTCCTCTCTCATGCATAATGAGGGCCAGGGCCACGTATGCAGACCTTGTAAAACAGCACAGCTGTCTCCTTGCTCTGCTGGAAACACCTTGGGGTCACCTTTCAGGTACCTCTCTGGGTTGATCTCGTGCAGATTGCCTCCTCAGCCCTTTCCAGAAGCTGCCATCCCAACGCACCTCTCCTCGGCCCTGCTGCCCTGGCTGCGGTAGGTGGGGATGGGCGAGCCCCGCACGCCCTGAGCCTCCGCCGCTGCTCTGTGTTTCAGGGGGGGAAGATCCCCATCCGCTGGACAGCTCCCGAGGCCATCGCGTACCGCAAGTTCTCCTCGGCCAGCGACGTCTGGAGCTACGGCATCGTCATGTGGGAGGTGCTGGCCTACGGCGAGCGCCCGTACTGGAACATGACCAACCGCGACGTGAGTGGGCACGGGCGGCCTGCGCCCAGCCTGCCCCCTCTTGCCCACGCCAGCCTAGCGGGGGTGGGGGGAGCGAGGAAAAGGGACCCGAAGAGCAGCCCTTGCCTCTCCTCGCATCCCCGCGGGGCCCGAGTGCTTGTCCCCTCCGTGGGGACATCAGCGTGTCCTCCACCGCCGGCAGGGCGCGGCTTTGCCTTTGAGCACCGAGGCTCAGTGCCTGGCTGTGTGCCCTCTGATTCGGCTCTCTGCAAGCCTTTCTGCTGGCCGGAGAGGCTCAGCAGTGCTTGTGCCACCTTTCCCGTTGCCTGGAAGGGGTTGCAGATTCCCTAGGCTCGCTGAGGTCCCGCTGCATTAGTCTGTCAGTCCCTTCTGCACCCGGTGCTGGAGCTCCATCCCCTCCCCTGCCCATGTGAGGCTGCTGAGAGCCCCCCAAGGCTTGCACCACCCAGCCCCGGGGCTTTGGGCTTGTCAGAGGTAGGTGGAGTTACTCTGACTTCAGAAGTAATGCAACAGCTGTTGGCAAATGGAGGCTACCGTTCTGCCTGCAGCCTGGGAGGCAGCAAAGGGAATATTTGGACTCCACAGCACTACAGGCTCCTTTTTTTCATCACCCGTGGGAGCTATGAAGCTGCCTGCTTCTCCCTGCTGTGGGAGCCCTGACAGCCCCCTTTCTCCTAGTGCTTTTATGGTTATAGGTAGTGGCTTTGGCAACAACAGGGCACGGACACAGTGGCTTTCACTGTCTCCTCCACACAGCTCCTTCGTCCTGGTGTCCACCTCCTTCCTCCCCACTTGCTGGCCCCAGTACCAGGGATCCTCCTCGCGTGTCCCGGTCTGGGGAGCAGAGTGTGAGTGCTGGGCGTGGGGGGTGCCCGCGGCTTCACCCGGGCGTGTGGCTTCCTCCCAGGTCATTAACTCGGTGGAGGAAGGGTACCGCCTGCCTGCGCCCATGGGCTGCCCCACGGCCCTGCACCAGCTGATGCTGGACTGCTGGCAGAAGGAGCGCAGCGAGCGGCCACGCTTTGCCCAGATCGTTGGCATCCTGGACAAGCTGATCCGCAGCCCAGACAGCCTCAAGTGCAGTGGCACCATCAACCGGTGAGAGCAAGCAGGGCTGCCAACTGCTGCTGGGCACAGCATGTGGGGCACAGCAAAGAAGGGGCATTTCTGCCCAGGTCCAGCAACAGTGCCTTCCCCTGTGGCAGGGACCTGCTGGAGAGAGTCCACTGGAGGCTACAAGGCTGCTGGAGATACTGGAACATCTGTGTGATGGGGAAAGGCTGAGAGCCCTGGGGCTGGTTAGGCTGGAGAAGGCTGAGAGGGGATCAATGTTTACAAATATCTGCAGGGTGGGTGTCAGGAAGCAGGGACCAGGCTCTGTTCAGTGGTGCCCTGTGAGAGGACAAGGGGCAATGAACACAAACTGGAACCCAGCAGGTTCCACCTTAACACGAGGAGAAACTTCTTTGGTGTGAGGTTGGCAGAGCCCTTGGGCAGGCTGCCCAGAGAGATTGTGGAGTCTCCTTCTCTGGAGACTTTCAAATCCCACCTGGATGTGTTCCTGTGTGACCTGCCCTGGGGTTGGCCTGGATGATCTCCAGAGGTCCCTTAAAACCCCTGCTGTTCTGTGATTCTGTGATTCATCCTATGATTCTATGACACAGACATGCAAAGTCCCAGTGGGCAGAAGTTGTGGTGAGCAGTGGGACCCATCCTGCACTTCACTGCTTTGCTCCCACCTTGGCATCCCCACACCAGGATCTGCTCAAGTGTCTGCAGCAGTGCCAGAGCAGTGCCTGCCTTTACCAGCCTGAAGGGCTCTCGCTGTCCTGCCCTTACCTGCAGGGTCACAGCCTCTTTGAGGTGGACCTTACAGCCCAGCTACCCAGGACCAACTGTTCTAACCCCTTCTGTCCTGCCCCCAGGTTCACCCAAACACCCTTTGACAGAGGTCTCCTCAACCTGGCCAGCTGCCTGACAGTGGAGGACTGGCTGGACTCCATCCGGCTGGGGCACTACCGCGACAACTTTGCCATGGCAGGGTACTCCTCCCTGGGCATGGTGATGCACATGAACATTGAGTGAGTACCAGAGCACAAACAGCTCCAGCTGGCTGCCCCTGCACCATCACACTAGCTCCCAACCACGACCATCCTGCCTGGGCTTGCTCAGCCTAGTTGGTCCCTGGTATCAGAGGTGCACCTCTAAAGAGATTCTGCGGAGCCCTGGAATGGTGTACAAGGCTGTGCTGACTGCTGGGGGAAGGGGTGGAAGTTGTATGGAGAGGCAGAGATGAGGTTGCTGCCTCTTTGCACCTTTGTTTTCCCTGCAGAAGGCATGTCTGGACCAGAGTGTGGCTGTGCCATGCTGTGTAGCTTCTCTGGGGTCAATGGAAAATGAATGGAACTGGAGGCATCTCAGAGCTTCTTCAGCCCCAGAGCACTGGAGTGGCTCCTGCTCAGTGCAGCTAGGCAGGGGCAGGTCACAGCCAAGGGATCCAGTTTGGCTTAAGTGAGGAGAGCTGGGGAATGTGTCCCACCACCCATCCTCCTCCTGCTGTAAGGAGCTTGCTCTGCCACCTGTCAGGGGGTCTCCGAGGTGGCTGATGCTCCATGTAGCACCAGCAGCTCTACCTGCCCCTGCCCTGGGCTTACATTGCCCATCCCTCGGTGTCAGCAGCACTGTCAGGGCTGGCAAGGAGCTCTGCTGCCTCTGACGAGGTTTGTTCCCTGCCAGAAGGAATGGAGCTGCCAGGCAGTGGCTGCTGTGACTCGGGAGGAAGCAGCAGAGCCAGCCCTGGCCATGGTATGGCAGGTGGAGGGGGAGACAGAGGAAAAGAAGCTGGAGAGACACAGACAGGGCCCTGTCAAGTGCATTGATCAGAGACTGCTCCTGGGGTCTTTGCTGATCCTGAGCCTTGATTCTCATGCACGTCAGGGAAGCATTTGGGTGGGGAAGGTTCCTCATCCATCCTCCTCTCTGACTGGGTTATCTGAGGGCATCTCACTAGAACTGAATCCAATTTCAGAACATTGATCTTGTCACCTCCTCGCCTGTCAGCACTGATCCCCCTCCTGCTCCTGCTCTCCCCAGGGCTGTCACAGCAGCCATGACAGCAAGACATGCCCAAAGAAATGGCAGCCCCTCTGCCTCTAGGAGGATGCCTGTGAATGCTCAGCAGCAACAGCCTTGTGCTGGTGGACAAGAAGGAAGAGCCAAGCATGGTCCTGGGCTGGCCCCTGGGGGAGTGCACGTGGCAAAGAGAAAGGTGTCCCTGGGGCCAGATCCAGCCCACAGGGGGGTCTGAGATTGTCTTTGTTCCCCAGGGATGTTCGGAGTCTGGGCATCACCATGATGGGCCACCAGAAGAAGATCCTGAGCAGCATCCAGGCCATGAGGTCCCAGCTGCTGAACACAAATGGCCCCAGGAGGCATCTCTGATCACCAGCACCACAGACCTGCATTGGGCCTTCCTTGACACTTACCCTGGCAAAGGGGCAGCAGGGTGGTGAGCAGGAAAAGGGGCACCAGGTCAGGACCTGGAGCCCTGCCAGCTTCTCTTTGATTTCAGTGTCAGTGGAAACATCTTCCCAGATACCTTGATGGTCCTGCTGCCTCCTTCCCCCACCTGAAGGGAGGAGCAGCCTTCCACGGGGGCCAGGGGCATGTCATGCCTCTCTCCATCCTCGACTGTGTCCCTGTGGGACTGAGGGTCACCACTGTGCAGAACAGCTTCACACAACAGGATGGCCTCAGCTGCAGCTGCAGGGGAATCAGACACAACAGCAATACCAGGAGCAGTGGGACTGGGCTTGCCATGGCACACAGCTCTTTGGAGGGGACAGTTTGGGGACTTTGGTCCATCCCAGAACTGAGAAGGGCTCCACAGACTGCCACACAGCAGAGACAAACCAGTTCCCACTACCTCCCAGTCCCACTGCACTCTGGCCTGGACCTCCTGAACTGCACCAGCCCGCAGGTGAGTTCATGACTCAACTCTCCAAGCCCAGGAGGGCAGAGGGCAAAGGGCAGAATACAAAGTGGCAGTGCCAGGAACTGCTGGCTCTGTGTGCAGAGGACATTTTCCAGGCATGGAGAAGAGTTGGCCAGGGTCTGCTCTCTGGAGCCTCAAGGATCCTCAGCCTTCTGCAGGAGGCTCTCCACTTTCTGAACCCACCAGCACTGCTCCTTTCCAGATCCAGCACAGGTGGTCCAGGCACATCTAGAGCCACAAACTCAGGTTTCTCCCTCAGCAGAACAACCACCCTGTCCCTCCTGTCCTCCCCCACAACTGGACCAGCACAGAGTGAGCAGGGGAGTCTGCTCCCATCTCCCACACTGGAGGGGCAGACAGGCTGCTGCCAACTCTTCTTGTATTGCCCTAGGCACACTCAATAGCTGCCCCATTACCATGCTATCTGCCTGTGCCCAGGGCTGCCATGCCATCTGCAGAGGAGAGCTCCTGAGCAGCAGCTGCAGCTGCAGCCACACACTCCTACAGCTGGGGGCAGGGGCTCTGGGCAAAGAGGGTTCTCAGCACCCTCCAGCTGGTGAGCCCAGGGACTGAGAGGCTGGTGACCAGTCCTCCACAGCTCTCCTCTCCTCCACAGCCTCCAGTGACCTGTGGAGCTGGCCTGAGAGGCTGAGCTGGCTGCAGAGATGCAGATGGGACAGGGAGGGAGCAGGCTGGGGGCTGGGAAGTTCCCTCTGGATGTAAATAGGATTTTCTGTGGGCGTGAAAAGTGTTTGAGTGAAACCCAGTGTTAGGCACAGCAACGGTGGCAAAGCACAGAAGCCTCACTTGTGGGGCTGAACTCACTGCAAAAAAGCAACCNAAGCCATTTCTCAGCTGCAATAATGCCAGCCCAGCTGGCTCAGCTTCCCAGCCAGGGCAGGTCCTGCTGGATTCTCTGACTGTGGTGGGCACTTTACTGCTTCCTGTGGAAGCTCTTTGCAACAGGGGACAGATGCAATGTGTTGGTTCATTTTATTGCACTCTGTGTCCTGCACCCAGACCTGTCACACCCCCCCTGCAGCCAGCAGCACCACAGAGGCCAACCCAAGCCTTGCCAGCACAGGGTGGTGGTGCTGTCCATGTCCTCCCTTCCCAACATTTGGGACTCTCCAGAGAAAGAGTCCACCCTGCACAAACTGGGGAGGGGAGGAGGCAGAGATCAGACACAGATCTGTGTCCTTGGGGCTTGCTGGGCAGCCCTGGCAATGTGGGCTGCAGGATCTGAAGCTGGGAGCTGCCAGATGGTCCCTTTGCAGGTGGTTCATGGGTCAGATCCTGCAGCATGGGGTCGCTGGGCTGCTCCTGGCTGCAGGCACAGTGGGGCAGGGGTTTCCTTTTACGTTCAATGTGTGCACTTCTTCCTGGACAATAAAACTCCTTCTTCCCACGGGCTCTCTGTCTCCTTGCCTGCTGTGGGCACTGTGCTGCACAGAGTTGCTTTGGGAAAGCATGGAGGCCTCCACAGCTGCTGCAAAGGCACACTGGGGACAGCTCTGGCATGCAGAGCTTGCCACCACCTTCCTTTGCTCCAGAAAGCCTCTTGCACGTGAAGGATGCTTCCCTGGAGAAGAGTGTCTATGGGATGTGGCCCACAGGTGCAGGGAAAGATACTCATTGGTAGGATCCCTGTGCAGGGATTGCTGTGCTGGGGTGGGGAGAAGTCTGCCCAAACCCAACAATTCCTTGTTCTGTGGGAGCATCCCAGCAGGAGACCATGCAAGCACAGGACATCCTGTGTGCAGAGGTTCATCTGAACCTCAGGGATCTCTTGCAGGTTTCCCAGCCCCAGGCTCACCCTCTGCTATAAAGTCAGGATTTTTTTAAAAAGGGAAGGAAAAAAAGACCAGTAAAGCCTCAGCTCTGAAGTTTGAGCTGAAGTAACCCTAACAAGTGGGCCTGCAGACCTCTAGCTGTGGTTCCAGCTGCCATCCAGTGAAGGATTTAGCAGCGTGTGAGGCACAGGGCTGAAAGCAACACCAGCACTTGCAGCACTTGCAGCACTTGCAGAAGAGGAGCAGATTTTCTTTGTCCTACAGAACCAAATGGGCACCACAGCACAGGGTGGGATTGGCTTTGTCCATGTCACCACCTGCTCACAGGCCCCCAGCTTTCACAGTCCTCTAGGGATGGAGGTGTCTGTCCCCAGCCCCTGCTCCACACCTCTGGGGTGGGGTAAGGCCAGCCTGGCACCCCCAGAGTGCTGTGCCCCCATCTCCTCCCAGGTGCCCCAGCCTTCCTTGCTCCACTGTCTACACAGAGTCACAGACCTGTTCTGGCTGTGATCATGGAGTCCAACCACCAACCCACCACCACCGTGGCCATTAAACCATGGCCCCAGGTGCCATGGCCACACATTTCTGGAACACCTCCAGGCATGGTGACTCCATCACCTCCCTGGCCAGCTTCTTACATGCTCTCAAGTTCTCCTGCCAGCCCCAACGAGGGTCCCCTTCCTCCCAGTTCCCCCTCTCCCCACTCTCTCCAATGCCCCTTTGCCCCAGGCGCTGGTCCCCAGGCTGGGAAAGCTGCTCCAGGGCAGGCACCTCAGTGCTGAGGGCTGAGCTCACAAGCCCTGCACTCTGCACTCACTTGAGAACCACAGAACCAGTAAGGTTGGAAGAGACCTTTGAGCTCCTCGAGTCCAGCTGCTCACCCAGAGCTCACAACTCCACCACTGCTGCCCAGCCACTGCCACTGCACCCTGTCCCTCAGCACCACAGCCAGGAGGCTTTGAAACACCTCCAGGGATGGGGACTCCACCACTTGCCTGGGCCAGTGCCTGGGAACCCTTGCTGGGAAGACTTTTTTCCAAATCTCCAACCTACTCCATTTGAGTATCTTCATTCCCCACTGCTACCACCCACACCATGACTGCAGGATGCCTGTAGCTCCCCTTCTGGCTCCTAACCTGTCCTGGACCCTCCTCCTGCCCATCACCTCCCAGGCACAGACTTAGGCATCATTTTCCACCTTTCTAGTTTGAGCCTTTCTCTGCCAAAGACAGGGAACACATATGTGTGTGCATGTGCATATGTGTGTGTGTCTGTCCATGTGTGTGTTCATGTATATGTGTGTGTGCATATGTCTGTGTGTGCATGTGTGTGTGCATGTGTGTGTGAGTGCATGTGTGTGTGTGTGCACGCATATGTGTGTGTGCATATGCGTGTGTGCATGTGTGTGTGAGTGCATGTGTGTGTGTGTGTGCATATGCGTATGTGCATGTGTGTGTGTGTGCACGCATATGTGTGTGTGCATATGTGTGTGTGTGCGTGTGTGAGTGCATGTGTGTGTGCATGTGTGTGCGCGCATGCATACATGTGTGTGCATGTGTGTGTGCCTGCATGTGTGTGCACATGTGTGCACCCGCACACATATGTGTGTGTGCATACGTGTGTGAGTGCATGTGTGTGTGCATGTGTGTGTGTGCATGTGTGTGTGTGCATATGTGTGCGTGTGCATATGTGTGTGTGCATGTGTGTGTGCATGTGTGTGTGTATATGTGCATGTGTGTGTGTGTGCATATATATATGTGTGTGTGTGCATATGTGCATGTATGTGTGCATGTTCATATGTGTGTGCATGTCTGTGTGTGTATGTGTGTGTGTGCACGCACGTGTGCATGTGTGTGCCTCAGTGTGTGCATGTATGTGTGTGCATGTATGTGTGTGTGCATATGTACGTACATATGCGTGTGTGCATATGTGAGTGCATGTATGTGTGTGTATGTATGTTTGTGCGTGTATCTGTGTGCACATATATGTGTATGTATGTACGTGTATGTGTGTGTGTATGTGTGCATGCATGTGTGTGTGCGCATGTGTGTGTTTGTGCGTGTGTGTGGATGTGGACGTACGTACATCTCCCAGACCAGGTGTCTGGTCTGGCCAGGCTGAGGACAGGGCTGGCACCCCAGGATGCTGATGGCTGAGTCAGGAACCAGTTGAGCAACAAACTCGTTAGAGAGAGGACTTAGAGAACCTGTCCAGGGTAAGAGGCAAACTCTTCCACCCTGGGAGAGGTGATGGAAACTGCTTTATTGATAAGAGCAGAGGAAGGCCACCAAGATGATCAGAGGGCTGGAGAACCTCCACTGTGGGGACAGGCTGGGAGGGTTGGGGCTGTTCAGCCTGGAGAAGAGAAGGCTCCAGGGAGACCTCAGAGCAGCCTGCCAGTGCCTGAAGGGGCTCCAGGAGTGCTGGAAAGGGACTTGTGACAAGGGTTGGGAGTGCCAGGATGAGAGACGATGGCTTTGAGCTGGGAGAGGGGAGACTGAGAGTGGAGATGAGGGAGAAATTCTTGAGAATGAGGGTGGTGAGACACTGGCACAGATTGCCCAGAATCACATTTGGTGATTCTGTGCTCCACAGCCTCCCTGGAGGTGTTCAAGGCCAGGCTGGATGAGGCCTTGAGCAACCTGTGCAGGTGGGAGGTGTCTCTGCCCATGGTAGGTGTTGGAACTGGATGACCTTTGAGGTGCCTTCCAACCCAAACCATTCTGTGACTCTTTGAAGCCCCCTCAAGCACCAGAAGAGCCCTCAGTGCTTCCACTCTCTCAAATGCCCAGAAGAGAGCTTTGCTCCTGCTTGCCCGGTTGGAGCTGCCCTTTGCCCACTGAAACAGCTTTCCTTTGCTACTCACACCCGATACCACCCCAAGCTACCAACGAGTCATCTCCGAAGCAATTAATTTACACCTGCCCAGGCCAGGAGGGGCTGTGCCAGCAGCAGGCGAGGCTCCGTGAGCTGCGCGTGCCTGGAGGTGGCAGTCTGCCCTTGCGGAGCACCTGCCGAGCCCTGCCTGCAGCCACCGCTCAGCTCCGTGCCCGGGCGCAGCGGCTGCCAGCGCCGCGCAGGTTTGCAGGGGTCAGCTGTGCCCTGGCTGCTGCTGACAGATGGTGAACTCTGCTTCCTCTTTACTGATACGGTTCCTGTCTGATCACACAGCAGCTCCGCCTGCCAAGGAAGCCTGTATTCCCCAACCACCTCCTCGCTCTGCTTTTAGCACAGTCATTTAGCATCATGTCCAAGCAAATTACTCAGGGTAATCTGATGTGAGATAGAAATATCACCCACGGCTGCTGGCTTAACTCCTGGAAAGATTAAGGGTTAAGTCCTACACGAGTTTTGAAGCACCCACAGGTCACGTCTTGGAAACTACCATCAAGGAGTGGGGAAGCAGCACAGTTCACCCCCTGGGAAATCCCAGTGCACAGTCGCTGCAGCTCCTGCTTGTGCTGGGTCTGCAAGTGGCAGAGAGAGCTCTGAGCGCAAAGCTGGCAACACTTCCCCCGCACATCGAGCTGCTTGTTCTTGGGAGGGGAAAGCTAAAAGGAAAAATGTTATTTTCTGAGTGAAAGCAGGCTGAGGGCTTGCAGGTCACCCAGCAGAGCTGCAGGAAGGGCAGAGGCTTTGGCACCTGTTGCTCCAGACTCCCACTCATGGCGCATTAGAGGTTTTCATTCTGCTGATGCTGGAAACAGGTGGAGGTGTTCCCAGGCACTCGCTGCTGTCTGATGGCTTCCTGGCTCCAGAGTCTTTCACTCAAATTTTTATTACTCACCCTGTGTTCCATTTCCTCCCTGCCTTCCCAGCTGCCCCCGCTCTGAAAGTGGCCTCTACAAGGAGCAGGCAGTGGGACAGTGCTGGGCGGCATTCAGCAGCAGATGACTTGTCCCTCTCAAACATACAGAAGGGCTCAAGGGGAGGGGTGAGGTGCAGGCAATGGTGAGCAGTGGTTTTCATGCTTGGACGAGCGTGGGGGTGACAGAGGCACTTTGGGTGGACCTGCTTTGGTGCACTGATGGGACATCAGCTCAGAGACACGTGTGTGTTGCCACAGGGGCAGGGCAGGCTCCCAGGCACTGGGCAAGCACAGAGCTCGGAGGCAACAGAGGTGCAGAACAGGTGATGGAGAGGCAGGAGCTGCAGGCTCACAGCTTCCTGCCCAGCAGGACTTATCCCATCCCGCACAGACACGCAGCAGGGAGGGATGAAGCCCCATTTACTGCTGGGCTCTTCCAAAGCTGTTATCAAAGGCTGAGGCTCCTCATTATGATTCCTTTATTTCTCTCACACTCGGAGCTGCCAGCAAAGGGTCAGCAGCACTGATGAAATTTTCAACTCTCCCAGGTTTTGAATTTACATGTTTTTTTTCTGTGTCTGAGCTGGAAGAAGATTATGAATAAAAGATTAAAATCGGAGGTCTCCAATCATTTAGGAGCGACGCAGTGAGCAGTTACTCTGGGAACAAGCTCCAGTCCGGCACCGCTGCCTGCATACCAAAAATTAGAAGCAAACTTCAAACGGGCCAGAGACAAAAGTCTGTGCTCTTTGATGAGATTTTGCTGGGGTGCAGGGAGCAGCTGGGACCTCTGGGCTCTGCAGGGCCTTAGGAACACAGTAACAGCCTCCTTGACTCCAGGTACTCCAAAGGAGAGAGACATCCCACCGGCTCCATTGATACTTTCCCACTGCTGAGAAATGTTCGTGTCACAGAGGGGAGTCTTGAACAAGCAGTGGGGCTCTTCAAGAGAGACTGGAGGAGTGGGTGCTGGGGAAAGGAAGGTGAAGAGGACAGATCTGGGTGAACTAGGATGTGACTGGGAGATGTGGGAAGAGCTGAGGCAGGAGGAGGAACTGTGAGGAGCGCAGAGGAGTCAAGGCAGGTGTGAGTGGGGTGGGAGTTGAAATAAGAACACATGGCAAGTCACACCTGGTGTGGGAAAGGGACAGTGGCTCTCCAGTGCTGCCTTTGTGATGGACAAAAGAAAACCTCCAGGAAAATCCTTGGCTCCTCTGCTCAGAGAGGTGAACACAGGGTGGGACTTGCTGGAGCACGGCCCCTTCTCTGGCCATGGGCACATTGCTGTCCATGTTCTCACCGTGCTAAATACCCCATCCCCTGCTCCTGCCAATACCACTGCACCCTCCCATCTCCAGGCACTTTGTTTATCAACAGGATGGTACCTCAGGGGATAGGCACAGACAGGCCTTGTGGTTCTCTCACCCCCTCTCAGGCTTTGCTGGGGTAAGAGACATCCAGCCTGAAGCAAAGTGTTAGTGCCTCAGTGCTGTCCCTTGCCTCAATTTCTTTTGTCCTGTCAGAGTCCTGCTCCCACTCCTGAGCAAGAAGCTCAGATCTCACCTCTCCAGCCCACACACAGCTCCTTTGCCCACACCATGTCCATGCAGGTGCCACCACACAACTGTGTCTGGAGTGGCCTGGGATTACCTGCTCAGAGAGCCCAAGTGGCAGGTGCTGGTGGGGGAGGAGACAGCAGAAAGGCCTGAGGTCAGCAGAGGCTGGTGGGAGCCCAGCACGCACAGCACCACACTCCACATCACTGCAGGAGCCTGGGGAGAGTGTGGTGCTGTGGGACAACCTGAACTGTGACAGGTGGCAAGCCCCAGCAGTGAGATACTGCAGGTTCCCTTCACTAGCCCTGCTGCATCCTGCAAAGCTTCCAGGCAGTGATGTGTCTCCAAGCAGCAGATGTCCTCAATGGATGATGGACACAAAGCACTCAAGTGCTAGGATGCAGCTTTCCAAGACATTTCCAGGCCTTTCACATTTTTTTATGAGCAAGGGCTTGGCAATGAGGTTGTAGATAGGACACCACCCCCCCCACCCCCACCCCAAGCTTGTACCTGTCCTGCAGCCCCTCCCTGTCTCCTGGAGCCGTGGTGGGTTCCAGCCAGACCTGAGAGAGGACAGCAAGCACAGAGGGGCTCCTGTTCCTACAGTCTTTATGGAAACAGATGACAGTGCAGAACGAGCCTGAGACGTAGCAGTGCCCCCGCAGGCTAGAGGGTGGCAGCCTCAGCTTGTGTCTCCTTCTGTCCAGGCACGAAGGAGGGACCCGCCCCAGCTCCCTGCTTCAAGCTCGCAATGAGCCTTGAGACGCTGTCCTAAGGAACTAGGTCCCAAGACTCCTGCCAGCCAGTGCTGATTTTCCACACTTCACCCTTGTCTCCAGCTTTCCTGGCACCGAGTCTTCAGCTTCTCCCTGCAAGTGTCTCACCACTTCTTCTCTGCCACCCTGCTGGCCCCGCCTGGGCTGGTCCTGCAGCCCGCTGTGGGCAGTGGGCAGGGTGGTGAGACCTCCTTGGAGGTGAGGGGGGCAGGTGGTGCTCACAACTGAGCGGGTTCACCTCCCTGCCTATATGTCCTTTGCGTGAAGAGGACGACTGTGATGGGCACAGTCCACTGTCTGCAAGAGAGTGGCAGCACAGAAGCTCCTGGAGAAAAGCAGAGCTGGAGTCTCTTTGAAATTCCCCGCACACGCTGCCGGGCAGCCGGGAGGGGAGCACCGAGCCTGGGCTGTTGTTTGCTCTCTGCAGAGCGCCTGTCAGAAATGCCCACCCCCGGGAGGACAGGATGGACAGATGGACGTGGCTGGGCTGAGCAATGCCGGCGGAGGGCTGCTGGGAGCTCCCCGTGCTTTGATACCCTCCAGCAGCGGTGCTGACAGCTGCGGCCGCAGGCTCTGCCCTCGCCCAGCGGCGCCTTCAGCCTGATCCTCCCCCAGGACCGCTCCCGCCACTGACAAAATCCCTTCCTCAGCTTTTGCACATCCTCCTTTCAGCAGCCAAGCCCCTGGCACTGCTCCTTCAGCACAGGGACCCGGTCCTGCCCACGGGGCACAGCTCTCCTTGCCTGCCCTGCTCCGGTTGATCATCCCCAGGCTGCTGGTCCTGCTCAGGTTGCCAGTGCAGCCTGGCACAAACTTTATCCTCTCATCCTACAGCTGTGGGAGAAGTGCTGGGGGTGACAAGCAAGCTCTTGGTGGTGAGATGAAATGACTTGAGGATGAGCTGTGCCTGGACCCCAACCAGTTCTCCACCAGCTTGGTGAAACACCCCTGGGAAGAGGAGTGAGGAAACACCCCTGGGAAGAGCAGTGGGTCTGTGCCTGCTGCATCTCTCCTGTGCCCTGCATCCTCTTGTTGTGGTTGGATTTCCCAAGCCTGCTGCCATCCCTGGGTTCAGATTTGTTTTTCCAGCCTCTCTAAAATCCCAGTGTGCTGCAAGGTGGAGAATGTAAGAGCAGGTGATGAAAGGCACTCACAGCACACACTGCTTGAAGCACACTGAGCTGGCACCTGGGACTGGTTTTCAAGGGCCAGCATTAGAGCTGGAGTGAGAGTCCTCAGAGTTTTAAAGCTGTTTGGGTATCCATGGGAAGCATTTGTGACGGCTGCCTGCAGCTCCTGCTTCTGCCAAGTGCTGCCTCTTGCTGAGCTCAGTTTTGGGTGGGTGCTGGGAGCTAGAGCACAGGACAAGAGAGCAGATTCTGGCAGACATGTTGTGAGCTTACAGGCTTGATGGTAGGAGGAGGTAGGCAAGGCCCCATCTGGAGATGCTGTGCAGGAAATTGTAGCATTTGGGCTTCTTTTCCCCAAACCTCTGTTCTGTGGTTTCAGGATCGTTTGTTGTGGGTGGAGGCAAGGATGCAAACATGTAGGCTGTGTGGTCCAAGACAGGTAGATCCTGCCCTGGGTCACCTCTGGGAAGTTGGCCTTGCCTTCTAGTGAGCCCCTTGCTGTGTGGTCCCCGGGTCGAGACACTGCACTGCCCACAGGTCCCACCAGAGGACCTGCTGCCCACACACTGCTGCACAGGCTGAGGGTGCAGGATGCTGCCTTAGGGGACACTTGGGACACGCAGGTTCAGTCAGTGTCTCACCCTCTCCATCATTAGTCATTAGCATCCTCTGTGGCCCTGGGAGGAAGATGAGGGGTGCCACAGCCTCGTGTCCACCCCTGAGCAGCCCCAAGCTGCTGCTGCCAGCTTCTCCTCTACTCTCCTTTCGTGGTGGCATTTCTCTGTGTCCACAAGGCTCCACCAGCCCACAGCCTGGAGTAGCCATCTTCCTGAGGTGGGGTAAGCCTGCTCTGGGGAGGAGTTGTCTCCCCTAATAGTGACCCTCCTGACAGCTCAGAGCTGGGGGAACTGCCTGGGAGTGCCTTCAGACCCGTTTATTTGCTGCTGAAGTGTCTCACCAGTTTTAGCTGGAAGGCTGGGGGAGTGTAGGAGATAGTTTCTGGCTGACAGCAGGGTGCAGTGCCCACACACCCCGGGGAGCCAGCAGTGTCTGCTGCCTGCAGCAGGGTGCANAACCTTCCCATTCTATGATTCCCAGATTTTTCACTGGCATCTGCCTGCATTCTGCTCCTGGAGCCTGCACCACCAGTGTGGACACAGCAGGCATCCTGTGCCTGGCAGGAGGGCAGTCTGAGCAGCCAGGACATCTGGCTCACAGCCAGACCACACTTCATGGAGGGCAGGACCCACCAGCTGCCACTGAACTGCCCGAGAATCTCTGAACTGCTGCATTTTTTTTATGCACTCACAAAGTGGAAGGGCTCAGAGGAGGAGTGTGAGGGCAGGGAGGGAAGGCAGACACCCATTGTGCTGAGCCAGCACCAGTGGTATCTCCACTCAAACCAGCTATTTCTGCATGCTGAGTCCCTGTGAGAGGCCAAAAGTGAGAGTGGGAGATGGAAACCCAACACAGGGAAGGGAAAGGCAGCAGGCTCTGCTCAGTGATAGATTCACAGCTGCTGTGCTGGTCTGGGCTTGCTAGGGACAGGCATCAGCCAAGGGCCAAGTCTCTGGAGCTAAAACAGGAGGGTTTTGTCTCGGTTCTCTGTCCCTTTTGTCAGAGCTCCAGAAGGAGTGGAGGTGGCTGCCCAACCACCTCTCTACTTCCCAGCTTGCCTGTCCCTTAATCCTTTTTATCCCTCTCCCTGTTTGTCAGCCTTGATCGTGGGGTCCATCAGCCTTCCCTTCCCTGCACACCTCCCTCCACCATCCCTGATGGGAGCCTTGCAGCAAAGTGTCCCCCCACAGCTGCTCAGGTCCCCTGGCTGTTGCAGCAGGGACTTCAGCCCAGCTCCTGTTAGAGGCCAAGGACCCTGTCTGCTTTCTGCCTCTACCACACCAGCTCCAGCCAGCCTGCTGATGGGATCTGAGCCTCACACTCCAGCCCACAGCAGGAAGGTCTTGGGAGTCTTTCAGACAAGGGCAAAGCCCCTAAAGAGCTCTTTGGTGGGGAGCAACTCCTGTCTGCCACGGGTGCTGTCTCCTCATCTTGCCAGCTGTGATCATCTTCACAGTATCACAGTATCACCAAGGTTGGAAGAGACCTCAAAGATCATCAAGTCCAACCCATTACCACAGACCTCAAGACTAGACCATGGCACCAAGTGCCACATCCAAACCCACCTTGAACACCTCCAGGGATGGTGACTCCACCACCTCCCTGGGCAGCCCATTCCAGTAGCTTGGCTCCCACTGTCGTGGTAGGCCTAAACAGGCCTCTTGGGCTTGTACATGTCCTGGCTTGTGCAGACATGTTTTTCTGCTGTTTTGGGGAGAGAGCAACCGCGGGAAAGGGGACAAAGGACCTGGCGCCACTAAGTCTGGGGTCCGGGGCCTGTCCATCACCTGTGGTTGCTAGGGGGCACATGATTGCCTTGTGCAGGGCCCGTGATCTGCCCAAAAAAGGATAAAGCAAGCCTATGGCTTCACCCAATATGGCAAAATCTTGGGTAACTGCCATTTGATTGGCTATCTTGTGTCCAAAGGTCCAATTGATCTTTGGGCTGTGTTATAAAGGAGCAGGGAACACGGGGTGCGTGCCTTCCACCATTACAGATGCCTGCTTGCATCCTGCCTGCTGCCTCCACGCATTCGCCAGCGTGATACAGTGAGACATCCTGCCTGTAAGAGCCTGCTTCCAGAGCCAGCCAGGATCAGGTCAGAGATTGTCTCCTCTTCCCCAGCGCTCAGGAGCCTGGAGAAACTTTAAAGCCTCCGGCAACTTTCAGCCCGGCAACACGGGAAACCCCGCCACGTGCTTAGGGTATTATTTTCCTGTGATATATTTTTGTGAATAAATACCAAGCCTCTTGTAATCATTGATTGCCTTCTGCCATAAGCAGAAAGCTGCTTCTCGGGTCCATCTAGTGAACAAGCGGCGTACTGGCCGCAGGTGGTACATTGACCACAAACCTCTTTTCCAGTTTGGTTTGAGTTCTGTTAATATATATATTTAACAGTTATTTCCAGATCCTGTTATGACCTGTATATTGTTTCCATAACGTTGCTAAGAGCCTGTTACTATTGTTATTATTAAATGGTGGTAGGGGGTGGTGCGAGTTCCGATTGTTTAATATTAATAAATTATATATTAATATTTTTATAATATCGTCTCGCAGTACCTAATTACCCCTCCCCGACACCCACCCAATATTAACAGGACTGAGGAGCAATTGTTCCACAACCAGGGACCAAGAAAGGTTTCCAGAAGCTACCAGAGAGATGGAGAAAAGCCCCACACAACCCACTCGCTTTGCTGGTCTTCAGAGGCCAGAACCTGACAGCTGGTGACAGCTGGACCTTACCTGGGACATCACTGACCTGCTGACAAGTCCCAGTCACTCTCCCAGCCCCTGGTCCCAGCCCATGTGCTGCTCAGCCCTTGGTTCCCTTCTCCTCCTGCTCCTGGGGTCCCATCTATGCTGGGCAGGGCCCCTCCACCTTTGGCAGGGGCCTTCCTCTGACTGAAGTGGGGCAAAGCATGAAAGATGGATGAGGGTGGGGGGCTGTGGTGTGCTGCTGGGCCAGCCCTGATTCGATTAGAGCTGATGTTTCTTTCATGAGCCAGAGGCTGGCTCCTCTGCACAGCCCTTTGCTGCAGACCTCAGGCTCAGTCACGGAAGCAGACAGCTGATTAACCACCCACTGCCTGCCCACTGCTCCTGCCCACTGCCCACTGCTCCTGCTGCCTTTCTGCCTGCCTTCCACACTCTCCCTCCTGCCCCTGCCCCTGCCCCTGCCTCTGCCTCTGCCCACCACTGTCCCCTGCCACTTCCCACCTCTCTGAACCAAGCCCTGCTGTCCACAGCCTGCTCTGCCTGCTGCCAGCATCTGCCTTTCTCCCTGCTCCTAGGCTGGCATTCACCAAGGGTCCTTCCTGTGCCAAATGCAGAGGGGCTTTCATGGCATAATGGGGCTGGGTATAGCTGGACATGGAGCAGCACTGCCAAGCCAAGAGGTGGTCAGACCCTGCCTGCTGGGGAGGCTGCAATTCAAGGTGTTCAACCAGGTACCTCCTGCATGAAGATCTGCTCTGGGGGAGCAGGGTCAGCTCCTGAGGAGGCTGAGAAATGCTCTGTCTCCAGCAAGATCTTGACGATTTTCCTAATGACCAGGCCTGCAAAACCAGCCTGGCTCCTGAGAGTCAGCTGCCTTATTTCAGGCAGCTAATTGTACCTAGCAAGGACATTCCTGCTGTTCAAGTTCCTCAGTTATCTGGGACAATGTGAGTGCTAACGAGCTCCGGAGCTGCTCTGCAGGGCAGGGAGAAGGAGGCTCAGCAAAGATCCTCCTGCATCTGTCTCTCCCTGTCCCTGTGCTTCTGCCAGATGACCTTGAAGCTGATATCATCAGCTTAAAAACATTGTGCAGCCCATCCTGCCTCGGCTCACTGTGTGCAAGAACCGCAGCTCCTCCCTGGCTCCAGCCACACGCAGGAGCCTGAGGGTCCTGCTCAGCAGGATCTTGGCAGTCTCTTTCCCACACAACCAGCTGCAGGAGGCCTCGAAGGCACCAGCACCTTGCACGAAATGAAATGCTGGAATATCTGGAAAGGGCTGGGGAATTTTGTGGCTGAAACCTTGCCCTTTGCCTTTCCCATCCCCAAGTTGCATCTCTGATGTTAATCATGTGCATGAGTAAAATTTCCCAGGCACTACTGGTGGGGGGCCAAAAATTCTCCATCTGTGAAGATTTTTAGCCCTCAGCTGGCCAAGGGCAATCTGATCTGACTTTGAAGTCAGCTGTGCTTGGAGCTGGGGGCTGCACTGCAGACCTCCAGAGAGACCTTTCAACCTAAATTCTTGGCTGAGCCTCATTTCGTGACAGGTCTGGCAACTTGAACCCTCTGTGCTGTGCTGTTTTGCTTTCTCCCTGCTGGAACAATCCAGCTCATCCCCTCCAGTGCTGCTTTGCTCTGGGAAAAGCCCTGTCCCATCTCACAGGAGGATTTCAGTCGTGGCAGTGCACCATAAGTGCTGCTCCCAGCTCAAGACTCACTGACCTTCAGCAGGCACAGTTTAGGAGATGGTGCCATTAGCTCCAGAGATGATGTTTCTGTCTTCCCAGGTGAGGTGGCACTTCTTGGGTGCAGTTTGGACTGGTACTGACAGCAGTGATGTGGGTGGATCACATGCAGCAGCTCTCTGTGCCTCACCTGTGCTGGTCCTGAGCCAAGGGCAATGTAAAGGAGCAAGAACCTCCAACACATAGAGGGTTGAGTCTGAAGTAACAGAACCACAGAATGGTAGGGGTTGGAAGGGACCTCTGGAGATCATTGAGCCCAACCCCTCCCTGCCAGACAGGATCACCTAGGGCAGGTCACACAGGAACACATCTAGATGGGCCTTCAAAGTCTCTAGAGAAGAGGCTCCACAATCTCTCTGGGCAGCCTGCTCCAGGGCTCCAGCACCAGAGAAGTTTCTCCTCATGTAGAGATGGAACCTGCTGGGTTCCAGTTTGTGTCCATTGCCTCTCACCCTATCACAGTGCAGCACTGAACAGAGCCTGGCCCTTTCTTCTCGCCCCTCACCCTTCAGACATTTGCAAACATCCGTAAGATTTCTGCTCAGCCTTCTCCAGCCTAACCAGCCCCGGGATGCTCTCAGCCTCTCCTCCTCACGCAGACCTTGCAGTCCCCTCAGCATCCTCGCAGCCAGCCCAGGACCCTCTCGTGTCACTCCCCGTCTCAGGGGAAGCCACTTCTGCTGGAGCCTTCACTGCTCCGCTGCCCACCGGGGTGGCAGTGGGTGGGCTCCCACCAGGACGCCGCTTGCAGACGCTCTCCGCTGCTGTGCCTTTGTCTGCGCGGGGGGAGGGCCGGGCGGGGGCGGGCAGCAGCGCTGCGGCAGCCCCGGGGAGCGGCTGACACGCGATGCCGGCAGCGCTTCACACGCCACGGCCGGCACGGCGCAGCCGGGGGCAGAGCGGCTCCGGCACACCTCTGCCCTGCGGCTCCCCGGCCTCGGCCCCCTCCCAGCCAGCCGGCCGCAGNATGGGGATGGGGATGGCTCTGCCCCTACATCATAGAGTCATTGATTGTTTACTTTGGAGAAGATCTCTAAGGTCACTGAGTCCAACTATCGACTTTAACAGCACAAGGGACTGGAGTCACTGGTGGGAGGTGACCATCCCAGCCACAGCAAGCATTTGTCCACCCCACCAGTCCAGTTCAGTTGATTATCTTCCAGATTGACTCTATCATTCCTGGCTCTCGTGGCCAGGCTCTGTGGTCTGGCTCAGTCTTCCGACAATGTCTTCATCCAGCTGACAGTGATTGGCACTCCTGTGGGCCAAGCCTGGCAGTGCAAATCCAGGTCCTTCCTGTGCTGGTTACAGTGGTCCTACCTGGTCTCTGCTTATCCTGCAACTCCTCTTAGTCCCTCACCCATTCTGCTCTACTCAGCCTCAGAGGTGACCAAACTCTATGCCTGGCATGTGGTGGTGACAACACCTCCAGGTGTTCTTAAACCCTGGGCCATTTCCCCAGCTCTTCATTTTGAGGCCATTTACATGCCCAGAGGGCACAATATGGGTTGATCTCCACACATCTGGTCAGTGGTGCAGATGATCTGCTGTGCACCACACTCAGCCAGCTCTCCTCATCAAGCCCAATCTGGGGCTCAAAGCTCCAGAAAAGAGCAATGGGGGCCACTGGGGGCAGAGTGAGTGACTGCCAGTGGACCATCAGCAGGTGTGCTGGAAGTGCTGGAACTGAAAGACAGCAGATACACTGCTGGGGCAATTCCACCTGTGGCTACCCAGGCAGAGGAGATGCCCCAGCAGGTCCAGTCCAAGTGGGAAGGGAGGGGAGGGGAGGGTGGAGCTGGGAATGCCTTAAGCAAAGGGCAAGCACTACCATGTGCTACTGAGCTCTGTGCCAAAGGGTAAGCAGTTTATGTGTGCAAGAGGACAGCTGGGGGTGGGGGTGGGGGGGGTGTCTGACTGTCCATGCCACAGCTTTAGGCAGTTTCCTCTTGTCCTGTCACTTGGTGCATGTGAGAAGACACCAACCCCTACCTGGCTCCAGCCTCCTATCAGGGAGTTGTAGAGAGGGGTGAGGTCTCCTCTTAGCCTCCTCTTCTGAAGACTACTTTAGGTCTTTCAGCCATTCTCCACCAGCCCTGTTCTCCAGAGCCTTCACCAGCTTCATAGCCCTTCTCTGGACTTGCTCCAGCACCTCCATGTCCCTCTTGTAGTGAGGGGCCCGCCGCTGAACGCAGGATTTGAGGTGTGGCCTCTCCAGTGCAGAGCAGAGGGGGATGGTCACATCCCCAGCCCTGCTGGCCACACTATTTCTGATTCGAGCCAGGATGCCACCCGGGCACACCTGGGCTCACGTTCAGGTGGCCATCAACCAACACCCCCAGGTCCTCCTCCTCTGCGCAGCTCCCCAGGCTGCAGAGGCTGTCAGAGCAGCGATGGTGCCCTGGCCAGAGGTGTGGGCTGCCGCCGTGGCTGGTGCTCTCCGGGCAGGCGGTGTCTGCAGAGGCTGCCTGCACTCCTCCTCCCCTGGATGCCAAGCTGCGGACTCCATCTGCTGTAGCAGGAGCGGAACTTCCTCGGCGAGCGCCGAGCCCCCTGCGCGGGGAAACCACTGCACAGCCGGGACGCAGCGGCACTGCCGGGGCCCAGAGGCACTGCTGGGGGTCAGCAGCACAGCCGGGGCCCGGAGGCACAGCCGGGGCCCAGAGGCACTGCTG
>WBNM01028526.1:3805-23862 GCA_013399055.1 Ramphastos sulfuratus | reverse complement strand
TTTTTTTTTTTTTTTTTTTTTTTCCTGAGGATCTGCCCAACTGCATTTTGAAGCTATGTAATCTTTAAAAATCAACAAGGTCCATCTGTTAAGGCCTGTCTGCTGAACTGCTATTACTCACAGCACCTGAAAGTGTACTTTTCCTACCGAGCAGCTTGTGTTGTATGCTGTGTTGATGGGGTTGACTGTCTCTTGGGCCCTAAAGTTTGGTTTGCCAATACTAGTACCAAGTGGAAAAGGAGTAGGCAAGTGTGGTATAGAGAGAAAGCAGAAGATGAAATATGCAAGTATGTGTGTGTAGATCCCTGAATTGCTACAGTACTTCCCTCTCAATTTCCTTTGCTTGCATTAGCTGATACTCATGCCATCTCTTGGTTCATTTTCTCTTACTTCATCCCCCCTTCCTTTGGCTCTTAAACTTCCTCTGATTGTCTCTACAATTTTCTTCACTCTTCAGATCTTGATTTGCAAACAATGATTACCATTCTGTTTTTCTGTTAGTTATTTTGTAAAGCAAAAACTGTACTGGGTTTGTAGTCTGTCGTGAGAAGAAGAATCCCCTTGACTCTGGGGAGGGACTATTTACAATGTCTTGCAATGACAGGACAAGGGGCAATGGGTTTAACCTGGAAGAGGGAAGATTTAGACTGGATGTTAGGAGGAAGTTCTTTGCAGTGAGGGTGGTGAGGCACTGGCACAGGTTGCCCAGGGAGGTTGTGGCTGCTCCCTCCCTGGAGGTGTTCAAGGCCAGGTTGGTTGAGGCCTTGAGTGACCTGTACTAGTGGGAGGTGTCCCTGCCTATGGCAGGGGGTTGGGACTAGATGATCCTTGAGGTCCCTTCCAACCTTACCATTCTATGATTCTATGACTTCTGATGGGCATACTGAGGATGACAGTGGAGTAGATGTCCCAAGCAATGCATGGGGGAAAGTGCTGTGGGTGACTGGAGGAGAGTAGCTGTGAGGGGAAAGAAACTTGAGGTGGGAACCTGTGACTTGGGAGGATAGCAAAAAGAAGAAGAGTTAAGTTTAAAAAAAAAATAAAGGCGAGGTTATGCTGACCTGACAACCTTTATTTCTGCCTCTAAGCTGCTTGTGTTGCTCTTCTGGCTGGCTGGTGCTTGCCCAAGGAAGCTGTGGTCCACTGGTGGTATGCCTCAGTGATGAGGCAGATGTGCCCACAAGGTGATGAGATCTGAGGTGTTGTTACAAGCTTCTTGCTTCGCACAAGGCACTGTTCTTTGTGGAAATCACAAGTATCACAGCTCTTTGAGCAGTGCTGGAGAACAAGCTTTGATGACAGATTCTTCCTTTATGAGTTGTCACTACTGGCTACAGATAGCAGCAGACTTTTGGCAGAATGTCACTGTGAGTTTAAGGATTGATTTTTTACAGTGTTAGTCAATGACAGCTGATGGGTAGCTGCCTCTATTAGGTCTTCAGATGCATGCCACTGCAGAAATGAATGGCAGTGTTAAAAAAGAATTTGAAGGAACTCAGTAATCACTTTGTTAATTGAACCTGACTCTCGCTTTATGAGAATACAAATTAGAATATGCTGCTCTGCCACAGAACAAGCAATGTGTATTGCTGGATCCAGGTGATGAGAGATGATAGGGCTAGTTGATAGTCACAGAAGGCTTCGAGGAGACCTTATAGTAGCCTTCCAGTACCCGAAGGGGGCTACAGGAAGGCTGGGGAGGGACTCTTGACAAGGTCTTGCAATGACAGGACAAGGGGCAATGGGTTTAAACTGGCAGAGGGGAGATTGAAACTGGATGTTAGGAGGAAGTTGTTTGCAGTGAGGGTGGTGAGACACTGGCACAGGTTGCCCAGGGAGGTTGTGGCTGCTCCCTCCCTGGAGGTGTTCAAGGCCAGGTTGGCTGAGGCCTTGAGTGACCTGTACTAGTGGGAGCTGGAACTAGATGATCCTTGAGGTCCCTTCCAACCTTACCATTCTATGATTTTGAAGGTGTGTGTTTTGTTCATAGGGGTTTTTATGTACTGTTTTTTGGGTTGGAGGTATGTGGAGTTTCTTTGGTTGTTGGAGAGAGTGAGTTTTTTTATTTGGTAGTGGTTGGTTGGGTTTTGTTTGTTCGTTTGGTTCTTTGGTTTGGTTTGGTGGGTTTTTTGTGTGTAATTGCTTTGCTTGTTTAGCACTTTTAGGTGCAGTCTCCAGATTTCTTTTTCTTTCTCCACTGCATGTCATAGTGCCATGAAGTGGATGGTGAGTTCTTGATCTTCACAGCTGCTCAGCTAACTTAAAGCTTGTCCTTTTGCCGTGCAAGAACTTGCTCTACCTGCTGCTGTACTGTGTGCAAAAGATTACAGTTTTTGAGAGCCTGTGATGTGACAGCTGTCCTTCATTTGCTTCCTAAATATGCATACATAGTCTTACAGAAACCTGAGTTATAACCAGCTGTTAGTGTATGATCTGTAAGTTAGTAATATTCATTAGCTGCCCACATAAATTGATTGAATTTGAGTAAGAATAGTGCATAGTGCTCAAAAAGTTACCCTTGCAGAGTGGATGCAGAAAATGAACTATCAAAACATTGAAACAGGTGCTTTATGTCCCTGTATATGCAAGTGCACAGAATTTCTATGAGCAGATACTGCCTGCTGTAAGCCACAAGCAATTTTTAGGGAGAGATTCATATTAGTACATGCCATCATAAGATACACTGCTTAAAAAGGTAGGAAGATGAATGTAACCAAATAGAAGCTTTTCCACCACCACCACCATCCCCCCCACTTCAAAAGCAAACACACAAACAAACAAACAAAAGCAGTGAATTTATCAAGGAAGTTAAAATTGACTATTTAAATTTTTATACTGGCCAGATTAATTGTGTATTGTATCTTTTTATTCTTGTTGAAATTGATGAGGATNGACCCGCTCCAAGACTTCCAGGTCTTAGCTGGAAAGCTTCTAAAGGCAGCATAATAAAGTGGTAAGAGAATAGCAGTTTATCTTATGATGACTGGTGCTACAGTAATGTTAGGGAGCAAGGCTTGCTACCTGTTCTGCTTTCTGAGTGCAGCTTGTAGAACACACTAGTTGTACTGTGGGGTACCATGTAATTAACAGCCTTTTGTTTCATGTGTTTAGGATGTTTATTTTAAAACAACTAGAATGTTTCCTGTGATGGTTTGAGAGTTACCTGCCCTCCCACACTATGAAAGTCACCCAGACTAGACTCAGCCAGCTGGAAGTTAAGGACTGAAGCTCTATTTACAGCTTAGCGCAATGGACAAGCAGAGATATACACAATAGACAGGAATAGTTACAGAAATATACAAGTTAAAGGAAATAGAGAAACACAATCCCCCTCCCAGAAATCAGAGTCCCCAGGAGGGGCTCCCAACCACCCTTCCACCTTTTTCCCACTACTTTATCTTACCCCAAGGTTTGCCTTATGTGCAAGGTGAGTTTGGGGGATTGGCAAGGGGGGTTAGAAGCAGAGTGGTTAGTTAGGTTACACAACAGAAGGCAGAAGACACAGCAGGTCCCAGAGAAAGAGAGAGTCTCTCCTTTATCTACATTTGTGTCCTTGTTCTTGTTTCATCTCAGCAAGCCTATGAGTGAAGTAGCCATCACCATTGTTTGCTTTTCACAGCCTATAATCTTATTTTGTTCATTAAAATATTCTAATTAGCCTCAAACCAGCAGATTTCCACCTTATCAAATAGCACACTGCAGTTCAGTGAGATCCAGTGAGAAGTCAATATTGCTGATTAGTTTTTTGGGGTTGCAACATTAGGTTGCTACTACTTGGAATGTTTGTTCTGATAAAGCTAAAAGAATTGGGCTGCATCTAAAGTTATGCTGACACCATGATTAATCTGTTATATTTAACTCAGTGTCTGATAATTGCATGTGTCAAAAAAATCAGGGAGTTCAACTTTGTGGTAGTTTGGGAGTTCTCCCCCCGCCACCCTGATTCACCAGACTAATTCAGTCAGCTGGAAGTGAATGATGAAGCTATATTTTTATAGAATCAACCAGGTTGGAAGAGACCTCTAAGATCATGAAGTCCAACCTATCACCCAGCCCCATCCAATCAACTAGACCATGGCACTAAGCGCCCCATCCAGGCTTTTCTTGAATACCTCCAGAGACAGTGACTCCACCACCTCCCTGGGCAGCCCATTCCAATGCCAATCACTCTCTCTGGGAAGAACTTCCTTGTAATACCCAGCCTATATCTCCCCCAGCACAGCTTGAGCCTGTGTTGTCTCATTCTTTTGCTGGGTGCCTGGGAGAAGAGCCCAACCCCACCTGGCTACAACCTCCTTTCAGGTAGTTGTAGAGAGCAATGAGGTCTGCCCTGAGCCTCCTCTTCTGCAGGCTGCACACCCCCAACTCCCTCAGCCTCTCCTCACAGGGCTGTGCTCCAGGCCCCTCACCAGCTTTGTCGCCCTTCTCTGGAGACCTTCCAGTACCTCAATATCTCTCTTGAATTGAGGGGCCCAGAACTGGACACAGTAATAATTTTACAGCATAGCACAAATTTACAAGCATATATACAGATATTTACAACTATATACAAATATATACAAGTTAAAAGTAATACAGAAATTCAAAACCCCTCCTGAACAGCAGAACTGCTCAGGAGGGCTCTGAACTCACTCCCCTCCATTTTCTACCCCCTCCCTTATCTCAGATGGCTTATATGCAGGAGTGAGATTCAGATAAGGAGTTAGAAGAAAAACAATTAGATTGAGTTATACAGGTCCAAGCAAAGGAGTTAAAGAAGCAAGCAGCAGCCAGCCAGAGACTACCTTTGCCTGAGTTTCTTGTTTTTATATCCCTAAGCAAAACCAGTGAGTGATACAGACATCACTGCTATTTTCTTTTCACAGCCAACGATCCGATTTCTCTCATTAAAATGTTTCAATTAGCCTCAAACCAGCACAAACTTTTATTTTGATACTGAATGAAAACCATTGCATTATTTGTTGGTGTGTAGATTTTAGTAGAAAAGTGCCTTCAGTGTTAGAGTCTGCAATATGTAACCTTGTCATCTGTCTTGGCATATGGGTAGATGTCAGAAGCAGTGATCCTGCCTCCTGTAAAACAAAAGTAAAGAGCATTGAGGTGAACCTTGTCCTACCACTTTGTGCTGTGCCATACATACTCAACAGACTGACAAAAAACACATGCTCTAGGGCTGTTGATTTTTTTTTTTACCAGAGCTGTCAGTAATATGAAGAAGCAATTTCTTTATTGCCTTGTGCTTACAAGGAACCAAAACACTCTTTGTGAGGAAGACAAAGCAAAGGGCTGAATGAGGAATAGATTTAGATACATGTGCTGTATCTAAAAAAATAATAAAGGTTGCAGAACATTATTATCCCTACATGCATTACAAAATGAAACTTTAAAGTAGAAGAGGGGAGAAATTAATTGCAGCTTTTGAATCCTGCTAGGTGATGAATGAAATCAGTATTCCTAAACTGTGCAAGTGTGTACAAGTTTGTGAAATTATTAGAGGAGCAACTGATAGCATACCTCTGAAAAGTCAAATACTGCACAGAGCAGTGTTGTTTTGTTTTAAATATCAAAAATTGTCAATTTTAGAATTCTTTTTCTGTGGTTTGCTCTTGTGTTTGAGTAAATTTCTTTGTATTCCTCAGGTGCTTTTCCCAAATGAGTGCAAGAAGAGCAGCCAGTTAAAAGCAGTGACTGCTGTGGAGGACAGCATGACCACCATGAACCGAAGCTGCCTCCTTGCACTGCTGTTGGCAGGACTTGGAGTATTAGGAATACTGGAACCAACAGCAAAAGATACCCAGTGCCACAGAGCTGAGCACCCAGTTATTGAATACAAAGGTAAGGGATAAGCACGAAAAAACTTCCCCAGAATCATAGAATCCTATAATGGTAAGGTTGGAAGGGACCTCAAGGATCATCTAGTTCCAACCCCCTGCCATAGGCAGGGACACCTCCCACTAGTACAGGTCACTCAAGGCCTCAACCAGCCTGGCCTTGAACACCTCCAGGGAGGGAGCAGCCGCAACCTCCCTGGGCAACCTGTGCCAGTGTCTCACCTCCCTCACTGCAAAGAACTTCCTCCTGACATCTATTCTAAATCTTCCCTCTGCCAGTTTAAACCCATTGCCCCTAGTCCTGTCATTGCAAGACCTTGTCAATAGTCCCTCCCCAGCCTTCCTGTAGGCCCCCTTCAGATCCTGGAAGGCTACTCTAAGGTCTCCTGGAAGCCTTCTCTTCTGCAGGCTGCAGAGCCCCAACTCTCTCAGCCTGTCCTCATAGGAGAGCACTGTGCAATTTCTTCATGGAAACCTCTGGTTTTAATATACAGTGGTATGAAAAAGAAAAGATGCTATTCAGTGCTCTTACATAATAACCTGGACTGTATTGCATGCACGTTAAATACAGCTAGCCTTGCAAAGTTCCTTCACTATTTGATTCTCAATATTTCATTTAAAGGCCAATGACTCATTTTCCTCTTTGAGGAAAGCTGAACTGTGCTGTTTCATGGAACTGTTCCTTTCCAGATGCAGGACTCTGCATGTGTACCTTTAATTTTATGAGGTTTTTCATGTTTCAGTCTTCCCGTTCATCTAGGTCCCTGTGGATGGCAACTCTACCTTCAAGCTTATAATTTTTTTTTTCTCTGAATTTGTTGTTATCTGAAAAATACAGATATAGACTGCACTCTTATTACTGCCCCCCTTTGTCATTTATTAAGATGTTAAACTGGGCAGGTCCCAGGATCAGCTCTTGTGATATTCCACTTATTACTGGTTTTACAGTGGAGTAAATCCCATTAAACATTTACTTTCTGGGCTTGATCATCTAGCTGGTTTTTTACCCATCTAGACTGCTTTTTTACCCAATTAGGCTGTACTGTTGTAACTTCCTGTGAAGACTGTATTCAAATCCTTGAGATAAATGTCATTCCCTCTTCTTCCCTCATCATTGCAACTAGTCATTTTGTTGTAGAAGTCAATTGGGTTGGTCAGGAATGATGTGCCCTTGGCAGATCCATGCTGACTGTTCTTGTGTCATCACCTTCTCCTCCATATGTTCAGAAAAGTGCATTCCAAGAGAACTAACTCAGTCACTTTCTCACTAACTTCAGTGAAATTGACTATGTTGTAGTTCCCACTTTCGTTTTCCTGCTGTTACTGAGGAGCTTTCTTCATCTGTGTGACTTCTCAGAGATGAGAGTGGTCAGTTGTCTTGCTGTCTGTGGATGCAGTTTCTCTGATTGTGTGGATTTATATAGGCTGAGATCTTGCAAGCCATCCCTGAGTCAGGTCGTATCTGCTGCTTCTAGGACTTAAACCCTTTTGCTAAACAACAAATGCCTTTGAGACCTTGTTGGGGAAGACTAAAACAAAGGAGATAGTGAGTCCCTCAGCATCATCTGTTTCTGCTGGCATTAGACTATCTGCCTGGTTGAGCAAGAGGCTTGTACTACCCTTGTTTGACATTTCATTACTATTGTAGGGGTTGAAGCTTCTCCTGTTGCCTTTGACACTGTGAGCAAGTCTTGACTCTTACTGAACTTTGCTTAACCTAAGACAATGCTTACAATGTGATGTTTCTAAATTCCTCCTTGGTCACCTTGTTGCTGCTTGCACCACACTTACAGCCTTTCTGCATTGGAACTCTACTCTGAGTCCCTTGCTTCACCAGGCCAGTCTCTTCATACATGTGATTGTTGGTTTGAGTATTGGGAGGGGCTGCTGAGGAACAGTTGGAACAAAGTGAAGGACACATGGAGGGTATTGTATGTAAAAAGCCTGAGGCATGTAATAGCTTATCTGATGTCGGTGGGGTTTTTTTTGAGTTCAGAGTTTTTGATTAGTGTTGCAACACAGAATGACTTCCAAGTAGTTTGTAGCTGTGAGGATATAGGGATTTAAGATGTATTTTATTAGAATAATAGAATCATAGAATCAGTCAGGGTTGGAAGGGACCATAAGGATTATCTAGTTCCAACCCCCCTGCCATGGGCAGGGACATCTCACACTAGATCAGGCTGTCTACAGCCTCATCCAACCTGGCCTTAAACACTTCCAGGGATGAGGCTTCCACCACCTCTCTGGACAACCCATTCCAGGGTCTCACCACCCTCATGCTGAAGACTTTCTTCCTAACATCCAGTCTGAATTTCCCCACCTCCAGCTTTGCTCCATTCCCCCCTGTCCCATCACTACCTGACATCCTAAAGAGTCCCTCCCCAGCTTTCTTGTAGGCTCCCTTAAGATACTGAAAGGTCACAATAAGGTCACCTGGGAGCCTTCTCCTCTCCAGACTGAACAGCCCCAACTCTTTCAGTCTGCCCTTATAGCAGAGCAGCTCCAGCCTTCTGATCATCCTTGTGGCCCTTCTCTGGACACCTTCCAGCATATCCATATCTCTCTTGTAATAGGGGCTCCAGAACTGGCTGCAGTGCTCCAGGTGGGGTCTCACCAGTGTGGAGTAGAGGAGGAGAATCACTTCCCTCACCCTGCTGACCATGCTGCATTACATACTGCATTCCTCCTGTTTTTTTCCTAAGAAAGCTCACGTATCACTTTTTTGTTCCAATTAATTAGGATTCTAATTGAAGGAAAAAAGACTGTAATGTTCTGTATCATATTTAATTTTAGTGTTATCCTTCCACTTCTAAGTCACTATGATAAGGATTTTGGTGGCAGAGCCCTCCTCTATCACCTTGTTTTAGAATCATAGAATGGTAAGGTTGGAAGAGACCTCAGGGATCATCTAGTTCCAACCCCCTGCCATAGGCAGGGACACCTCCCACTAGCACAGGTCACTCAAGGTATCGTCCAACCTGGCCTTGAACACCTCCAGGGAGGGAGCAGCCACAACCTCCCTGGGCAATCTGTTACATTTTTTTTGTAACCAGAAACAGTGCCACAGATTTTATTGAACAGACCTTTTTCNTGTGCTGTTTCATGGAACTGTTCCTTTCCAGATGCAGGACTCTGCATGTGTACCTTTAATTTTATGAGGTTGTTCATGTTTCAGTCTTCCAGTTCATCTAGGTCCCTGTGGATGGCAACTCTACCTTCAAGCTTATAATTTTTTTTTTCTCTGAATTTGTTGTTATCTGAAAAATACAGATATAGACTGCACTCTTATTACTGCCCCCCTTTGTCATTTATTAAGATGTTAAACTGGGCAGGTCCCAGGATCAGCTCTTGTGATATTCCACTTATTACTGGTTTTACAGTGGAGTAAATCCCATTAAACATTTACTTTCTGGGCTTGATCATCTAGCTGGTTTTTTACCCATCTAGACTGCTTTTTTACCCAATTAGGCTGTACTGTTGTAACTTCCTGTGAAGACTGTATTCAAATCCTTGAGATAAATGTCATTCCCTCTTCTTCCCTCATCATTGCAACTAGTCATTTTGTTGTAGAAGTCAATTGGGTTGGTCAGGAATGATGTGCCCTTGGCAGATCCATGCTGACTGTTCTTGTGTCATCACCTTCTCCTCCATATGTTCAGAAAAGTGCATTCCAAGAGAACTAACTCAGTCACTTTCTCACTAACTTCAGTGAAATTGACTATGTTGTAGTTCCCACTTTCGTTTTCCTGCTGTTACTGAGGAGCTTTCTTCATCTGTGTGACTTCTCAGAGATGAGAGTGGTCAGTTGTCTTGCTGTCTGTGGATGCAGTTTCTCTGATTGTGTGGATTTATATAGGCTGAGATCTTGCAAGCCATCCCTGAGTCAGGTCGTATCTGCTGCTTCTAGGACTTAAACCCTTTTGCTAAACAACAAATGCCTTTGAGACCTTGTTGGGGAAGACTAAAACAAAGGAGATAGTGAGTCCCTCAGCATCATCTGTTTCTGCTGGCATTAGACTATCTGCCTGGTTGAGCAAGAGGCTTGTACTACCCTTGTTTGACATTTCATTACTATTGTAGGGGTTGAAGCTTCTCCTGTTGCCTTTGACACTGTGAGCAAGTCTTGACTCTTACTGAACTTTGCTTAACCTAAGACAATGCTTACAATGTGATGTTTCTAAATTCCTCCTTGGTCACCTTGTTGCTGCTTGCACCACACTTACAGCCTTTCTGCATTGGAACTCTACTCTGAGTCCCTTGCTTCACCAGGCCAGTCTCTTCATACATGTGATTGTTGGTTTGAGTATTGGGAGGGGCTGCTGAGGAACAGTTGGAACAAAGTGAAGGACACATGGAGGGTATTGTATGTAAAAAGCCTGAGGCATGTAATAGCTTATCTGATGTCGGTGGGGTTTTTTTTGAGTTCAGAGTTTTTGATTAGTGTTGCAACACAGAATGACTTCCAAGTAGTTTGTAGCTGTGAGGATATAGGGATTTAAGATGTATTTTATTAGAATAATAGAATCATAGAATCAGTCAGGGTTGGAAGGGACCATAAGGATTATCTAGTTCCAACCCCCCTGCCATGGGCAGGGACATCTCACACTAGATCAGGCTGTCTACAGCCTCATCCAACCTGGCCTTAAACACTTCCAGGGATGAGGCTTCCACCACCTCTCTGGACAACCCATTCCAGGGTCTCACCACCCTCATGCTGAAGACTTTCTTCCTAACATCCAGTCTGAATTTCCCCACCTCCAGCTTTGCTCCATTCCCCCCTGTCCCATCACTACCTGACATCCTAAAGAGTCCCTCCCCAGCTTTCTTGTAGGCTCCCTTAAGATACTGAAAGGTCACAATAAGGTCACCTGGGAGCCTTCTCCTCTCCAGACTGAACAGCCCCAACTCTTTCAGTCTGCCCTTATAGCAGAGCAGCTCCAGCCTTCTGATCATCCTTGTGGCCCTTCTCTGGACACCTTCCAGCATATCCATATCTCTCTTGTAATAGGGGCTCCAGAACTGGCTGCAGTGCTCCAGGTGGGGTCTCACCAGTGTGGAGTAGAGGAGGAGAATCACTTCCCTCACCCTGCTGACCATGCTGCATTACATACTGCATTCCTCCTGTTTTTTTCCTAAGAAAGCTCACGTATCACTTTTTTGTTCCAATTAATTAGGATTCTAATTGAAGGAAAAAAGACTGTAATGTTCTGTATCATATTTAATTTTAGTGTTATCCTTCCACTTCTAAGTCACTATGATAAGGATTTTGGTGGCAGAGCCCTCCTCTATCACCTTGTTTTAGAATCATAGAATGGTAAGGTTGGAAGAGACCTCAGGGATCATCTAGTTCCAACCCCCTGCCATAGGCAGGGACACCTCCCACTAGCACAGGTCACTCAAGGTATCGTCCAACCTGGCCTTGAACACCTCCAGGGAGGGAGCAGCCACAACCTCCCTGGGCAATCTGTTACATTTTTTTTGTAACCAGAAACAGTGCCACAGATTTTATTGAACAGACCTTTTTCTTTTTTTTTGCTGTAAATATATATTGGAAATACAATTATGTGGAAGCATTTTTTTTTTTTGTCAGGTTGTTAACATGTGATTTAGTAAGATTTTTCAATGCCAGACTGCCTTTTGACCTTTGTGGTAAAAATACCATTACTTACTACTTATCTGTGACATACTGTAGCTTTTATGAACTGGCATATCTTGAAAAAGTTTTTCTTCACTTGCAATTATTCTGGCAAGCTGTAATAGATACTCACCACAATAATCTGTTGGGAAACATCTGTAAATCTTAAAAAGTAGGTGTAGAAACATATTTGCAGTGCAACAGACAGTATGTAGTAGCTTGATAAGATAACTGGTGGTTGCAGGACTGCTGGTTAAGGGAAAATGGAAGATATGAGAGACAAGGAAAAAATATCTAAGAGGTATGTCTTTGAATTTGTATATTTGGAATGGGCTACTTGGAGTATCAAAGTCTAGTAAAAGAGATGTGTGTGAGGAGAACTACTCTATGAAAGAACCCTGCAGCAGGAGTTGGCAGGATTGAACCAGCCCTCTTCCTGATTTCTTTATTCCTCTTGTGGCATTTACTAAATACCTGTAGGAAAATGCCCTTTGTATCTATTGACATTATTAGTGCTGTCAGACCAATACAGAGTCCTGAAACAGCTACAACACCTTTAATTTGAATCCTACGTTAATACCTCATTCTGTAAAGTCATCTTATCATAATCTTATACCCACCACAACTAAATGCTGTATGGGATGCTGAACATCAGCCAAGGCTGTGTGGTATTGACTGTTAGGTACTTTAATGCTTGTAAACTCAGCAGGAACTTCACAGAGAGATCAACTCTCTTGTTTTATTTATAACTGACTGAAGCCTTTTTCTGTAGCGTCTGGTACGCCAAAACTGCAATGAACTTATTTGATTTGTCTTCCTTTTGAGAGTCATGGTAGGTGGAGTACAAACTATTAAATAAAACTAATGGAGTGAGAGTGGTGTAACCTATGGATGAACAGCTGCAAAAAAAAAGTAATAAAAGGAAAAAAGTAGTCCCCAGGAGTTGTCATGGTGAAATACGGAATTGGAGTGTATCTCTGGAAAGAGCTTACTTTCTTTCCCACTGCCCATCAAAAACTTCTCACTTAAGTGATGTTCCTGTCTATCTGGCTTTGTAGAGAAGCATTTATTATTTGTATTGCTGATTTCCTCACCTAATAGTTTTAGCTGAAAGATCAGGATAGATCTCCTGATACCAAACAGCAAGAATCTTCCCCCACCAGCTTTGAGGTAGAAGAGGAAAGAGAAGCTGCAGAAGGAGGGGAGCTGCATAGGCTTTCAGAGGATTTTTGATGTAATCTAAGCCCCCCATATTTCTCATACACAGTATCAATAATCACTCTGTAATTTGTTTATCTGCACAGTTAATGATAGGAATGCATATGTGCTGGTTTGAGGCTAATTGGAATATTTTAATGGAGAAAATTATACTACAGGCTGTGAAAGGAAAACAATGGTGATGTCTGCTTCACTCATAGGCTTGCTGAGATGGATAAGAATAAGAACTCAAAACATAGGTAACACAGACACTCAGGCTTGCAGACACTCTGGGGCTGTCTAGCTTCTGGCTTCCTCCTCTCTGCCGAGTAACCAAACTAACCACTTTCCTTCTAACCCCCCTGGCTGATCCTCCAAACTCACCTTGCACGTAAGGCAAACCATGGGGTAAGGTAGAGGAGTGGGGAGAAGGTGGAAGGGTGGTTGGGAGCCCTTCCTGGGGACTCTGATTTCTGGGAGGGGGATTGTGTTTTTGTATTACCTTTAACTTGTATATCTCTGTAGCTATTCATGTCTATTGTGTATATCTTGCCCCTTGTCCTGTCACTGCAAGACCTTGTCAATAGTCCCTCCTCAGCCTTCCTGTAGGCCCCCTTCAGATACTGGAAGGCTACTCTAAGGTCTCCTGGAAGCCTTCTCTTCTCCAGGCTGCAGAGCCCCAACTCTCTCAGTCTGTCCTCATAGGAGAGCTGCTGCAGCCCTCTGATCATCTTTGTGGCTCTCCTCTGAACCAAGGGCATGCTAGTGTGCAGAAATTCAGGCCTTTAGAAAGCTCAGAAGTTAACTAACTAAAATGTTATGTGCCTATAGTGAGGGTTCATCAGCCACAGTAGCATGAAACCAATAAAGGTGGTAGAGTCAGACAGAATTTGGTGCAGAGAATGTGCAAGTGACAGAATGGGCACACAGAGGGTCGTGATGTGAGACTTTGCATGCTTTGCATGCTTTTCTGCAAGTTTACAATGTGTAAAATAACAATGTGTAAAATATGTATAATATAATTAGGAAAGAAAAAGGGATGAAATGAGATTCTTTCATTAAAGATAGAGCCTTACAATTTTTGGTTTTATCAAATTTAATTTTTCTGGGTATTCTTTCATATATTTGTGTGTATGAAGTGTAAACTGTGTTAGATTTACTGATGGTCAACTTCTTGGGAAACACACTGTTAATACTGCAGTGTGTTTAACTTAAACATTTAGAAATGGCTGTGGAAACAAAATTTTGTCTGGTTAGGAAGAATGAGGAGTAAATCTTAGGCAAACTGTTTAGAAAAATAAGATGCCTGTGAGAAACAAGGACTGCTTATAAATGTTGAACTATGCTTATGCAGAACATGAAAGCAAACCAGCTGAGTAGTGTAAAGTTTGTCTAAATATTTCCATGGGTTTCAAAATACTTAGCCACCCACTCCACCAAACCTCTGTGGTAGCTCTCTGGGAAACTGATATTTTAATTTATATATATATATATTTATATATATATTTATATTGAATGAAAATACAAAAGTACTTACAGTGGCACTTTGTTCCCCTCCTTGACATTCACTGAACTCTGAAAGTGTCAGATCTGTCCAAACTGACACACACACAGCAGAAGGTTGGTGCTGCTGGCAAACCCCAGCCATGAGGTAGGACTGAAGAAGCCATCCCAACTGCTTAGTGCTATGTGAGAGTGAGCTGAAAAAGAAGATGACCCAACTCCAGTTTCAGGTATCAGGTTGTAGGTATTGACTGTCCTGCAGTTAATCTGCATAAAGTTGAATTTCTTTGGCTTTTTGATCAGTAATAAAGTGCAGTTGTGAACTTGACATAGCTGATGAGGGTACAGCTGCTTTAGGGTAAATCTGGAAAGGTAACACAGCTAGGCACACACAGTCCTAGAGGTTCCTGCAGTACTATGATAACTTTCTGACACAGGTGGTGGATGAACCAATGAGGAGAGATTCTCCTCCTCCTCTCCTCTGCCCTAGTGAGTCCAGATCTGGAGTATTGTGTCCTGTGCTTCCCAGTTCAAGAGAGATGAGGTAATACTAGAGAAAGTCCAGCAGAGGACTACAAACATGGTTAGGGGACTGGAGCAGTTTTCTTACGATGAGAGGCTGAGAGACCTTGGTGACCTTGGCCTGGAGAAGAATGAGAGAGGATCTTATCAATGATAATAAATATATAAAGGGCAAGTGACAAGAAGATGGGGCCAGTCTCTTTTCAGTGATGTCAGGTGAAGGAATGAGGGACAGTGAGCACAAAACTAGAACACAGGAAGTTCCACCTAAGCATAAGGAAAACAATCTTTTCTGTGAGGGTGCTGGAGCAGTGGATCAGACTGCCCAGAGAGGCCGTGGAGTCGTCTTCTCTGGAAACTTCTAAAATCACACACCTGGATGTGCTCCTTTGCAACTTGATCTAGGCAAACCCTGCAGGAGTGTTGGACTAGGTGATCCCCAGAGGTCTTTTCCAACCCCTGTGATTCTATGAAGTCTTAACTCTTTTATACTCTTACAAAGTAATCAGAATTTAAGGTTGTGCTGTCTCAACACAAGAGCATCGGCTGGCACAATTTTAGAAGCTATATTTAGTGATATTTTAAATACATGCAGGGCTGTAAAGAATATCCCTTGAATAAACATGCTCAAAAATAACATCTCTCAATCCACAGAATGAATAAACATAAGCCATTTCTACTTGAGGTTGACCAGGAAAGAAAAATAGCATAGTTTTTTTTTTTTTTTTTGATTCCTCAGTTTGGGAATCCTCTGAAATGTATTTTCTTAACCTTATTGTCTAACCACCACCAGATTCCCCCACTTGATGTTTGTCTAAGTAATATAGTCTCAGCACATCACTCTGCTCATTTTATCATGTGGTTTGTTTATGAAGTGTGTGCACTTAACGTGGTGTATGAACTTGTTTTAATTTGTACTCTCTTCCTCCTAACTTTGTTGTAAGCTGCTCTTCTATAGTAGTCTGCTATGCTGCTCACTTTTTCCTTCAGCTCTTTTTTCCTTCTCTTTCCACTGATTTTCAAAAATACACTTTAAAGACCTCCTGACAGCTGCAGTGGTGGAATTGAGGTGTGTTGCTTTCCATCTATCTTTTTTGTGTTTGTTGTTTAAATGAAGGTGATTCATCAGTGGAGAGAAGTTGATTGCTACTGTGTCTAGATGGCAGGACTTCAAGATTGCTTGCACTGCTCTGCTAAGAGCCAGTGTCTCCTAAGGAGGTAAATAATTCCTCTGCCAGTTGTATGTTGTTTTATGAAGTCAGGTTTGCCTTTACTTTTGTACAGGAGGCAAAGTGCCTGCTAGGGAGTGGAAACTTCTAACTGCATACTGTTAATTAAAAAGATTATAGCTTTGAAGGCTGAAGGCTACTATCCCTTTACTATTTCCCTGAGGTAACCACTATTTTTGGTGTGCATTCCCATGAAAACCAGGGCATGTTTGGGACTGAATTCTCTAAGCAAAGGGCATGCATAAATGTCTGGTTTGTTGTTTTTGTTTTTTTTTTTTAACGTGGGAAGTTGTCCCAGGTTGGGGACTATAGGGTTAAAAATCCTCTGGGGACTAGAAGATTGTTATTCAATCCCATAACTCTGCTATCTCTTTATAATCTCATGCTGTGACCAGCTTGCTCTCCTTTCCTCCCCCTCCAGCCTTGTGTCTGGCTGGAGCTGCTCTATTGGGACAAACATTTAAGGAGCAGGCCTGGTTTGGGGTGGCCTGAGGCTTTTCTTTAGTCCCATGGATGGCAGAGGTGTTGTGGGGGGAGGATTGGAGCACTGGGGAGTATAGATTTAGTTTTGGGTTGGGGGAAAATCAAGGGGGGTCCCTTGATTTATATCTGCTTTGCAATTTCTGTCTGTATCTCTCTTTTCAAATAAAATTTTGTTTTCTCTCCAATTCATTTGAGAGCTTCATTCTGTTAGCTCTTTAAAAACCATGACAGAAGTGATCATGTTTTAAAGCAAGATTGAATTTACACTTACTTTGTCATCTCAGGCAAGTACTAGACCATTACAGAATGTTAATTCTGATGGGCCCAGAGAGTAGTGGTCAGTGGAGTTAAATCCAGTTGGCTGCCAGTCGCTAGTGGTGTTCCTCAGGGTTCTGTGTTGGGACCACTTTTATTTAACGTCTTTATTGGTGACCTTGATTCAGATATAGAAAGTGTCAGCAGTAAGTTTACAGATGACACCAAGTTAGGTGTCAGTGTTGATTTGAATGAGGGTAGAGAGGCTCTACAGAGGGACTTGGATAGGCTTAGATCAATGGCCAACATTAATGGGATGAATTTCAACAAGGCCCAATGCCAGGTCCTGCCTTAGGTCACAACAACCCCAAGCAATGCTACAAGCTTGGGGCAGTGTGGCTGGAGAGCTGCTGGCAGAGAGGGATCTGGGAGTTGGAATAGACAGGAGCTGAATATGAGCCAGCAGTGTGCTCAGGCGGCCAAGAAGGCCAATGGCATCCTGGCTTGGATTAAAAATGCTGTGTCCAGCAGGAGTAGGGAGGTGATTGTCCCCTTGGACTCGGCATTGGTGAGGCCACACCTTGAGTATTATGTTCAGTTTTGGGCACCACGATACAAGAGAGATGTGGAGGTGCTGAAGTGGGTCCAGAGGAGGGCAACAAAGCTGGAGAAGGGCCTGGAGAATAAATCTTATGAGGATCAACTGAGGGAGCTGGGGCTGGTTAGTTTGAAAAAGAGGAGGCTGAGGGGAGACCTCATTGCTGTCTACAGCTACCTGAAGGGACATTGTGGGGAGGTTGGTGCTGGTCTCTTCTCACAGGTAACTGGAGACAGAACAAGGGGGAATGGCTTCAAGCTGAGACTGGGGAGGTTTAGATTGGACATTAGGAAAAAGTTTTTCACAGAGAGTGGTCAGGGACTGGAATGAGCTGCCCAGGGAGGTGGTGGAGTCACCAACCCTGGATGTGTTTAAGAGTGGTTTGGATGTGGTGCTTAGGGCTATGGTTTAAGGTGAATCTCGTAGAGTAGGATTCTAGGTTGGACTTGCTGATCCTGCGGGGCTTTGCCAACCTGGATGTGTCTGTGATTCTGTGAATCTATAATGAATTTCTAATAATTGAAAATCAGCAGTGGCTACAATGGCAGGTGAGACACATCCTCTGAGTCTTTCCATAGCTGATTTATTTCCTGTTGCCTTAATGTGGAATTTTGGAGCATGTGAAATTTCCTGGTTGTTAATGAAACAGCAAAATGAGCGAGAGACTCCTGCCACAATCTGCTAGCTGTACGAAGTGGGCAGATGGAATTACCATCTGGATGTTTTGGTTGGTTGGTTTGTTTGTTTGTTGCATCAAAAGAGATGTAGTTTTAATGGAGATGGACATTTTTTACTAAAAAGTATCCAAACTGAAATATGTTAAAGAAACAGATCAGCAACCAGGAAATAAAGTTCCTAAGCAGCTGAAGTTCTGACATCTTCTAGACATTTTGGTGTGTTTAAAGGCAAGAGGAAACGCAATGTTGGTTTGATTATTCTGATTTGTTGTTTTTTTCTCACCAGACAGTATTTGAATTTTTTTCATAAGATGTTTAAGGTAGACTCTGTCCCTTCTATTGACAGCTGTCAATGTGAGTATTCTACTGATCTGCCCCTTGGAAAATACATTAATGAAGGATATAATTATTTGACTCAGTTTAAATTACATTTCATGAAGTTTTAATTTCTCTATGAATAATTTCCATGAGATTCATGTGAATTTGGTTCTCTCTCTCTTTAGGGACTACCTTGCAAATGTCCAAAGCTAATGACTGCTGACTGAAGCAGAAGAGCATATATATGACTTGTTAGTGGTGCACGGCTGAAGTGCTGAGAGTCAGATCTTTTTAACTTGCCTTGGTGCAACCTGTTTGTGGTCAGGTCTTCAGGGAGCTCATGGCTGCACATTTATAACAACTTGGGAACAACTTGGCAGGACACAGTTGTGCTGTGTGACAAAACAGGTGGCCCTGTGGGCTCCAGTGTTGATGAGGGTGTCTGCCTGGCCTCGCAGCAGCAGCAGCACAGCTCTTTGTTTCACAAGAAGCATCCTTAGTTCTGTTCTTCTCAGTTACTTCTGAAGTAACCTCCACTGCTGGTTCATGGAAGGTAGTGACAATTGCACTTACTGCTTTTCTGATTCTAAGCAACTCTATTTCCATACTTGGTAGTGATCAGATTTCAGGGAAGACTCATTCCAGTGGTCCTTCTCTTACGAGTTCTGTGCAGCATCTACAGGGCTTACCTTGCACTCACTGTGTGGCACCATCTGCCCTTAATCCCTGTCTCTGTTGCCTTCTGCTGGGTAGTGCATCATCTGAGAGATCTGGAGAAATGCTGGCTTGCTCTTGGGCTCTACAATATCCAGAGGTGTGAAGGAAAAATATTTTATAATTTTCCCTTTTTCTCTTTAATTTCTTAAACTTCCAGACATTGTGTTTATTTGACAGAATGGGTGGAAGTAGAGAAGCGGAGTCAGTGCTTTTTCAAAGTGATATTTTTTTCACATGCTTTCTTTCCTACCTCCCTTCTGCAGTGCAAATCATTGCTATGGACAAGACTATGGGATGCTGAATAGCAGCTGATACTGTTTGTGTGGCTGAACGTGGTAAATACTTACTTGTTACATGGCAATTTTTCACATTCAGGTGATACCACACTTTGGGTTGTCATAAGCTTATACTTCCACTTACACTACTCATGTCAGGTTTTGTTTCAAAGGCTTTATGGGTAAAGAAATATGATTCTTCCTACCATTTCCTATAATTAGGAGGTTACCATTTTATAACTGGCTCTGTGATAAGTTGACAAAAGTAGTCATAAATAACGACAAATTCTTGGAGGAATTCCTGAGGACAGACTGAAAGAGTTGGGGCTGTTCAGTCTGGAGAAGAGGAGGCTCCCAGGTGACCTTCTTGTAGCCTTCCAGTATCTGAAAGGGGCCTACAAAAAAGCTGGCAAGGGACTTTTTAGGCTCTCAGGTAGTGACAGGTCTAGGGGGAATGGAGCAAAGCTGGAGGTGGGGAGATTCAGACTGAACATGAGGAGGAAGTTCTTCAGCGTGAGAGTGGTGAGACCCTGGCATGGGTTACCCAGGGAGGCGGTCGAGGCCCCATCCCTGGAGGTGTTTAAGGCCAGGCTGGATGAGGCTCTGGCCAGCCTGATCTAGTGTGAGGTGTCCCTTTCAACCCTGACTGATTCTATGATTCTATGAGTTTGACAGTGTCCTGTAGAACAAAAGTAATTTGTACTAAGAGAAGTTATATTTCGCTGTTTCCAGGATCATGGAGTTTTTCCTATTCTTTTTATAGACTACCATTTCCTTTTTTTTTTTTTTTTCTTTTTTTTTTTTTTTCCCTTTT
>WBNM01028525.1:0-48457 GCA_013399055.1 Ramphastos sulfuratus | reverse complement strand
AACCAAATCAAACAAACCCAAACTAAATCCAACCATCTCCACTGCTTCCCTGAGCAATACAGAAACAGTTGCTAATAGGGAGGGTATCCTGTGGGATGAGCTTTTTAGCTCTGCTTTAGAATACAGCTCACTTGCAATGCCCTTTGGAGCAATTAGGGATACTGCAGCTGAGGTAATCTAAACTGGTATCAAATGCAAGTAGCTCAAAGCACACGTTGGGAAGCAGCTCCCACAGAATACAGGTGTGTGTGCAGTCAGCCCTGCTCTCTCCACTGCAGCCCTGGGCCACACCATCCCACTGCACTGAACCGCAAGGACTGCAGCAGGGAGAATGCCTTTTCGCAAGGACTGCTGCTGCTCACTCTTCACTCTAGCAACCACCGACCACATCTGCTGGCTCACAGGGCTTAAAAATATTTTTCTCCTCAGAGGTCCTCAGCTTAAGAAGGTTTAGTCTCCAAACCAGAAAGCCTACTGGGATTCATTTGGAGCACAGCCGAAAATTCAGGGGCACCTCTGTTTTCTCCTGATAGCTTAAATAGATGTGGAACAGATGGTACCAACATGACCTGAATGAAGATCAGCTTTACTTTATTTTTTTTTAATAGTGCTTGGTTTTGGTTTCCTGGAACAATTATAACCAAAATTAGGGCAGGGGAGGAGGGGAGAGGACGATAAATGATTTTTAGAGCCTACCACAAAAGAACATCTGAGCAGCCTGCTCACCCTCAGCACAACAATAGATGCAGTGCCCTGCCACAAGGCAGCCTACTTGGGAAGTATCTTTTTCCCCTGATGCTGAATAGAAGGGCAGGTTGTCCAGTTTGTGGGATACCAAGTGGCCAGGAAAACTCTTTATGACAACTTAGAAAGCTGAAGGAATCTTACAGAAAGGTTCTCACACTTCTTTTAAATCCTAAAAGTCATACCTACACCCAAGAAACTAAGGTCTCATGCTCTAACCAGAGATGTAATATTGGACCATTCCAGCAAGGACAGTATTTGCAGTGTGTCATTACAGAGCCATTGTTTCAACATGAATTTGTGGTGGATCACATCTCTATTTCAATACTCATCCCAGGACATCACCTTCCCTTGGGCCACTCAGCAAGCACAGACCGTGCTGGGACAATTGAACCAAATTCCTGCCTTCCTTTGGCAGAAGTCAGGTCACTGACCCAATCGAGGATTTTGTAATCTGTTAAAGAGACAGATAATTTGCCCTCAGAGTTGTCAAGTATTTCCTTATCAAAGGCTGCTTGCTTTAGATCTATAAAATGAGGACTTTCACTGCACACAGGACATATGACAGAGATCCTCAGAAGCTGAGTCCATTAATGGCTTTAAACGAGGCACGAGAGCTGAGCTTGATCTCGGGAGAACTGACAGTCATGAGTATAGTGCTCTATGTGCTCCACAGCCAGAAAGCCCAGGCTCTGCACATTTCAGCAGGCATTTGAAACTTAATAGGCAGCACATGACATTTCATTAAGATTTTGGTGCTGTTGCAGTTTTCAGCTGTTAGGAGGCTTATAAGGTATTACAAAACAGAAGCACATACAGGCATTTTGGACCTAATCCAAGCCATGAATATGGATTTTCTTCTTCCTTATCTTTCTCCCTCACCAAAGGAAGTGGAGCCACAAAAATACTACAACTGATGCACTGAGCAAAAAGACAAAAAAAGGTTGTTAATGAATGTTCTTCTGTTAAAAATCAGATTGTGTGTGTAATGCCTATGAGTTGTTTTCTCTTGTTTTGCTATTGTGTTGGTTTGGTTTTTTAAGCAGTAGGGCTATAGTAAAGAAATAACAATACAAAATACTTTTTCAGAGAGTATCTATGATAATAGTGGTAGACAAAGAAACGAAACACTGGAGACCTGGAGATGCTTCTGTTTCTGTGGAGATCTGTTACCATTTTCAATGCTGAAAATACAGTAGAAATTTGCAGTCACTCAAATATACAAAGGTGAGTTTCTCCTAGCAGATCAGCAGGGAAATAGGAAGATGCGACAATGGGATGAAGAGGAAAGAGGAGACAGCATGCTCCTAAGAAAGCACAAAGAGCTTTTAAAGCTTCTTGGTACACAGGGCAACAGAAAAAAGCCAAACAGAAATATGCCAGGCATCAGCAATAACAAACACAGACAGTATCTGGGGTATTAAAACATACCCTCATTTATCCAGTACTCCTGACACTTCTCTCAGTCCCAGAGGTCTGCTGGAGTTGCTGCATGCTTGTTCTGCCTGGATGGCTGCCGAAAGACAGCAGCCCTTGTTTATCACAAAACCACACTCCTTGCTGGTAACATTTTACAACTCTTATCATGCTGCTCAATCCAGCTACAACTGTCCGAATCTTGTCTCCTCTAAACCCGAAGAGGTCAGAAAGGAAAAGAACTCTTTAAGTATCTATTGCAGTTAGCCAGTTCAGCAAATATAATCACTAAGCAGGGATTCAGCTGTATCAACCTGTAGGTTTAGCAAATCCCTCAGCATTTCAGCGCAGCAGGAAAGAAGAGATTAGAATTCAATTTGCTTCCCCTGAGTTTTTTAATTCATCATCATCACTCCAGATCCCTAGGGTGGGTTTTGGTGTGGGTTTGAACTGCAAGGTTTTTTTTTGTTTGTTGCGGCTTTTTTGTTTGGTTTTGTTTTCCACCATAACTTAAGAATTCTCAGCTACATACAATGAGCAATTAAGAGTTCTAGAAGTACAGGTTCCTATACTTGAGTGCTTCCATACAGCTGCCTTTGGGTATTAGTCTTTCCTATCAATATACTTTCAAATTTCAAAACAAAACCTTGCTCAAAGCAAAGCTTGCTACTACAAATGTTCTTTAAGAACCGTGCAGACTAGATGAGGATCAAGGAAAAAAAAAAAACACCTAACTGTAAAGTCCACCTCTAGTCAAGACAATGTTTAATCATGTGTGACCAAATCCCTTCACCTTCCTTACATTTAATGCTTTAGTGTTTTCTCAGTTAGGATACTTTCCTGAATTATGTCCCAAATATTTCAATAAATTTCTTAAGCAATCTTTGAGAGACATCTGCAGCTGTTATTGCAAATCATTTAAGCAAGAAATTATTCAGTTGCAGTTCAATCAGCAAATTGGCCACGTGTGGGAACTGAGCTGCTTTTTATGCCTGTATCAGTCACACTCATCTCCCACATGACTCACTGCTTTGAAAGTATTTGAAAGCTCCACCACCATTCTTAAATACTTCAAAGTGAGATCATACACTTTACAATGTCAAACTGAATTCAAACCATCTTGTATGGGAAGATTTTTTTTTTTTTTGCCCCCAGATCTGGACACAGATCCAGATTTCTCTCAACGAGATGCAAACCAAATAATTCAGACCTAGTTAGTCTATCCAGGCACCTATAGGGCAATGCTTACAAAAGTGAGCAGCTGTCATGGGTTGGAGTGGATCCCTCCCCCAATAACTTCCTGTAAATCTGCTCCTGAGAGCAAATTAATCACAACTCAGGATTTGGAAAGCTAGAAAATGAAATCATATTTTTACAGTGAGACTAAATATAACAAATAAACTATTATAGAATACGGTGACCTTAAAGGGAGCAGGGATGAAGTAAGCAGTGCAGCAAAGCCAAGCAGCAGCCAAAGCAGCAGGAGAGACAGCAGTGAGGAGCATCAAGCAAGAGACTGATACTAGCTGTGCTTCCAGATATAAAGTTTTTAATGCTCCAATGAAATTATATTAACTTATCTATTGTTGCCATTTTATGGCCTATCCCTGACATGTTATCCTTTCCATTCAGAGTGTTTCTCTGTTCCTAATTTTTTTTTAATGTCTAAGCTAGAAATCCAGCTCAAATGGCCACAGCACAGTGACAGAACACATGCATCATTTTGAAATTCTCAAGATAGGCAAGTAAAGAACCTTCAGCATCAAACTACTCAGGTTTCTCATTTCTTTTACTTACTCCACCTTGAAAACCAATCGAGAAAGCTACAGACTTCTAAGGTAATCCTATTTCTGATAAGTGCCATAGCTGTACCAAACAGCCACTTATTCTCTTCTCAGCTTCTCACATCTAATAGGTTCAATAAAACCCATCTTCAGCTGCTCGGCGTTACCAACACTGTCAGCTTCACTAGCTGGCCTAGGAGATGGCCACCTGTTTGTGTATGTTCACACAACACACATGCAAAATGAACAGATTTTTACTTTCAGCAATGTGACACGCCTGCACATGCTGAGAATTCAAGGCTTTGCTTTCTTTTTTATCCCAACTTCTTTCCACTGAATTTGTCTTCACTTTGCATCTGAGTTGCAGGATTCACCACCCTAGAAAATGTCTGCACTCCCATGAAGTTTTTCAGTTTGGTGGAAAACTGCACTTTTGAAAGAAGTAGCTTCCCTGCTCAAAGGTATTGAATGAAGGAAAAGCAAGAACTGGTTTCACTGCCATTCTTAAGCTAGTTTGACAAAAATTACATATGCAGGCCACACAACACATGTCCAGTAGATGTTTTTGCACATATAGAGATGAATTTCCAGGCTACTGCCTAATGATCTGCTCAGTTCTCTTTTAGGTGGACATCCCAGTCTGGAGGCACAGAGCAATGATGTGGCTCTTCACCCAAATCCTAGAAGATAGTCACCTGTGCTGTATCAAGTCTTATCCAACAGCAGTGGGAGTCAGTTTGCAGAGGGCAGCCGAGAGGGGCTGCAACTTATCTCATGGGATACACAGAAGTCATGCTGCCAAGCTATCCCAGCACCTCACCATCCCAGCACCATAAAGCACAGGACATTCCTGAGATGCAAGAGCCTCAGGGCCTTTTACTAATCCTCTAGGCCTCTGCTACAAGGGAACATATGCTGTGTGCATGCCACCCTTGAGCAATGGAAGCATGTTCCTGTGCTCACATGTACAGCGGCTTCACACGCAGCCTCAACTCCTCATTTCATTCCTATGCCCAAGTGCTTCACTCTGACACAGATGGGAAGAGTGAAACCAGATTTGTGTCTATCTGAAGGGAGGTGCGTGGGATGATAGGGGGATTGTCTTCTGGCTGTAGATCTTAACTAATCCCACAGAATTGCCTCTGATGTTCAGGAACACACTCCACACAAAAAAATATAGGAACTATTTAGAACTAAACCAAACACATATTTAAGATGGGAAAGTGCAGTTTAAAAATATTTGTTAAATACTCAATTTTGCTGAACTTTGAAGGTAATTATTTTTTAATAAAGGCAACTTCATAAATGTCCATAAATTCACTAATTTTGAGGATGAAGCAAGTAGCTTTACTTGTTGACACAAGCATGCAAGAGGTAAAGTGACAAAAAAAAGGCCAAACCAAAACCCAAACCTACTGCAGCCCCAGATGTCAGTGTACAGTGTACTGCACCAGAAAGGTCACCAACACACTGTAAACCCGCTGCAGCATTTCCAGGCAGTCCTGTCTTGCAGAAGCTCTTCCACAAAAACCTCTGCCTTCAGGGTAGGCAGATCCTTTGATGGCCTCCTAGATGTACCTTCTCTCCCCCTCCTCTTCATCTGTGCCCATACTAGAAAGTCTCAGAAAAAAACAAATCTCAAGCCATGCTTTGTGTGCAACCAGGATAAGGAAGGTTTTCAACCCCAACATTTACTTGACATGTGTCCACTGGACATGTGAATGTCTCTTGCAGTACTCATGCCAGCAAGCCACATTTCCTAGGGGCACTCAGCTGTGGGTGGGGAGTACAGCTCCTTTCTATGACCTGGAGCAGGCAACATCCTCCACTATGTGGCACTGCTGTGAAGATCCAGGGAACGCAGAGGTTTTGACTAGTTCACACAGTAAACTGGTGCCTGGAGCTTTCAGTGGCAGGACAGCTACAGAAGAGCTGAAATCATGTATGAATGCCTTGGTTTGGTTTAGCCCTGTTGGGAATGTAACAAAACCAGTGCAACGTCAACCATTGCTACCCCAGTAAAGCATCTGCGGTATCAGAAAGGTTGGCTGCCTAGGGCTCCAGCAACAAAAGCATAACTGGGAAGAAAGATTCAAGGGAAAGGAGAAGCCAGCATGCCAGCCTGTGCAATGCATGCTAATGTCAAGTCCAATGAGCCATTACTTCCACAAGCAAAACATTCACTTAAAATGTTTGAGTTCACAGAATCACAGAATGTTAGGGGCTGGAAGGGACCTTGAACAATCATCCGTCCAAACCCCCTGCCACAGCAGGATCAGCTATCCCAGATCACACAAGAAGGCATCCAGGCAGGTCTTGAATATCTCCAGAGAGGGAGATTATCTGATTGGAACAGAAGGGGGGAAAAAAAGTGTTGTGTGACTCAGTAGTTGTCAGCTATAATTCTGTATTCTAAGGTAACTAAAACATTAACGTTTTGCTATTCACCACAGCCTCCATTTAACGTTTGGCCTTAAAACAGTCAGATTTCAGCCATTTCTTTGAAAAAAAGGAGCAAATTGTGACACATTCCCTTCCACGCTCTTCATTTGATGGCAAAGTAACAAGAGGTACCATAATTAACTTGAGAACAGCTTTTCCTGCTAATGTTTTATTCAGGCTGAGCTTCGTTAATAAAGATGAAACTGGACTCATGATTGCTCCATGTTTACAAAATATCCAGGCTCCTTTACATCTTGATTAAGCATGAACAATCACTAAACACACAATTCTCTAAAAAATTCCCACATCCCAAAATTGCATATTTTTGAATTTCTAAAATTCACTAAGCAAACTTTCACAGAGTGAACCCTAAAGACTGCTTGCCAGGAAAAGCCCAAAACCAGAAGCTGGGATCCTCCACAAAAAACCAAAAAGGTTAAGCCGAACCCCAAAACACACACATCCTCCCCATTAAACAAGCAAATAAATAAACATTCATACAGAGTAATTTGCTCTAAAAATGCAGGTGCTTGAGTAATTACCCACAAGTTTTAGCACAAATTTCAGTTGCTTACTGTATCACAGTAAATTTTTTTTTTTTTTTGGAGGAACTGGGCAGTGAATTCTTACTGGACAGCTAAGAATGAAATCTCAGCCCAGAACCTGGTAATTTGGACACAAGTTCAAACAGGTTGGGAGACAGAAAAATTATGAAGACAAAAGGTTTTGTTTGTTTTGTTTTTTTTTTTTGTTTTTTTTTTTTTTTAAGAAGAAGTGGGGAAAAAATCAGATGTATATAGCAGTATCACTTTTTAATGCCAGGTACCGGATCAAAGAATGGGACAAAGCACACCGCATTTTTAAAGTAGCATGACTAGTGACACGCTTAAGAGAAACATTTTAGCACTGTAGATTACAACAAACTATTCAGTTCACTTCTAGACAAGTCAGCAAAAAACCTAGGTGACCTGACAAGACATGGCAGCTGCAAATAGAAAATGATAGTCACAATCTAAAGCCAGAACAAAAACATCTCCAGAGCTGTTATTTATAAAAAGGAACTAACATACACACACCGTGCGCACACACGAGGGCAAGGATCTTGAGGTTTTACTTATTGCTCTTATACAAGGCTGTGAGCAGGCAAATGTCTGGATCAGAAATTAGGTCAAACATGCATTTCAGCAGGCACAAGAAGTACAGGAAATTCATTTTAAGGAAACAATGTGCTGTCATGTAATACAGGATGGTATTCTGCTAATGTAATACTTATATCACTACTAGCGGATAAACTCCAGGTCTGCCTGTTTGCATAATGTTATGCAGTGTGGTATTTTAACCTAATTTCTGATTTTCTCTTTCATACTACACTCTCCATGCAAGGATCAAGACAGTAGTTTTCAAGCCAGCTGTTCTTTGCAATGCCAGAGAAACCTTGGCCTCAAGACTTTCAGGCAGGCAGGTATGGCTGGAAGGAGGTTAATGTTACCATCGCTGCATCTCCAGGACCTGCTTTTTGACTGCCTCCCTTTTTTTGTGCAGTCATTGACAAGTCAGATAAAACAAATGGAGAAGCTGGTGCAAAACACACCAGCTTTGTTCCTGGAGCATCTTCCAACTATGCTACATGCTCCTGATACAGTCACCAATTGCTACAGGGAATAAGGCAGTAGAGGGTTTGCGTCCTGTATGTGGTAACTTGCTCGAGCGTCTTAAAAGGCAAGATTTGTTTTGTGAGCTGGCTTTCCTTTACACAGTGAGCAGCACAGTATGGACGTCAGTAGAAATTTGGCTACCTACTGGCAACAAGAGACTAGTTGGTTGACAAGACACATTTTGGAATACCTGCTGTTCCCTAATGCAACCAGACTAAATGTGCTGCAGAGAGCTGTCCATGTAATTACAATAGTCCTAAGCCAGGTTTTCAAGGCATACTGCACGTCGGCCTCGCACGAGAAAGGCGTTGAATGTGATCTCTGGGGATCTACCTTGTTTCAGCTGTGCTATGCATACATAGGACAGTAAATAAAAGTCAGCACAATGGTTCCTCTCCATACATGACCCAACATACACCGTAACAATTAAGCACCATATATGCTCTTCTTCAGTTACAGAAACCAAGGAAGAAAACCGTGGTTTGGGAACAGGGTGGGGGAAAACCCATCACAAAAAACAGAGGTATGTGCCTGACAGAAGTCCTAGTGTTGATGGTGAACCAGAAACCAGATTTTGTGATAATCAGAAATCCACTGACAGGGCTAACCTGGTCAGCATACCCAAAATTATGCTCTCTGGTGTTATGGCATTGAGCAATTGCTAATTAATTATTAGAAAACAGCAGGCAGGCAACAAGAGGTCATGCTTCAGGGAGGTTTGCTTTGTACTTGCAAAAAGTAGTGCAAATCAATAGATTTTTGCTGTTTTATTAAAGGTTTACCATGTGCCCCTTAATCCAATCCCTAAATCTCACACAAATTTCAGACTTGGCAAACAGCTAAGCAGTATTTTACTAACAAGCAGTAGTACTAAAACCAGTGGGACTACTTAGAGCAAAGCATTACTGCCATGAAGGGTCAGAAATCTGGCTCTTTCCAAGAAGTGAAAACTGCAAATGACTGGGGTTTCAGGATACTGACAGGTGGAGGGAGACACTTTTTTGTTTGTTTGGTTGCTTTCCAATCTGTCTTTAAAAAGGCCAACATTTGCAAGACTGAAATGTGAGGAAAGGCTCTGCTATGCTCACCCTGACGTTTTGATGCTATGACAGCTACAGTGGTTTAGAAGGGGCAGCCTACCCAGCAGAGGGTCAGGTTGGCCTGGGTTCTCCTCCCAGTTACCTCACTGCTTCTTACTAGATGATTGCATATAAAGGACCTTGGTCTTGGTTAGGATGGTGAAACTGCCTTAGAGCAACTCCTCTATTACATGAGTGCACAATTGCACATCCTAGGAAAGTGGGAGGCAAACCAGATCTAAATTCTTTTAAAACAATTAAGATAACCCAACCTCTAGAAAAAGAACAACTTGCAATCATATCTTTCCAAGAGGAGTTCTAAGACTTCTCATCAGCCATTTCTTCACTAATGGCAACGAAGGCCAGGTCATTGGGAAGCCCTGCTGCAGACCAGAGGTAAAACAGTGTGTTCAATGTTCACTATTCAAAGCCATTCTTCTCGTGAAGTCAGTTAAGCAGAAGTGTTTTGGCTGCCTTTTTAGGTATTCCTCCTAACCCACTTTGCTTCCCTGCTTGGAAGGCCCTTCAAATAAAGTACACTGAAAATGCCACTTCCCTGTAGCTGACACAAATGGGGAGAAACCAGAGAGGCAAAACACACACATCATGGAACAAAACAACTGCTTGCAAAATGTTTCCTTCTAAAAACTATCATACAACTTCCTAACTTGGTTTAATTAATGTGCCACTTAAAATGTATTAAATGCCGCAGCAGCTAAATGATTTCTTGGTTTTACAAGTCTCCCTCCCCTCATTAAAAAATAATGCATGTGTGGACTGGTATTGAACACCTTGTAGAGAGTCACACATCAGTTCTTCTTTATTTCTACATGGAGCAGTTTTGGTTTTAATCTCCTGTCTTTAAAGAGTTCATACTGCATACTTTACAGTATAACCAGCTACATAGAGGTCTTTCGTCTTGTAACATGATAGGGAAAAAAAAAAGAGAGAAAAATCACATTGAGTTGTAGTCCTTTTGATAAATGATTATGGTGACACATGCAGTCCTCCTCGGTGCCAGTGCCACCAGACACGGGACATGATTTTCTCTGCACGCTGCCGAGGCTTGATGCCACAATGCTGAGAGCCGCGGTCGGGCCAGGACACCTCTGCCCTGGTGCACAGAATTCTGCAGTCATTGGGCAAAGCTGCGGTGAATTGTCTTGCTCGATACCACCACCACCACTGCCCCAACCCAGACCCCTGGGGAGCACACCCTTCCCTCCCCACCTCAGCCGCAGGAGATCACCGTGAAGCGCTTGGAAATGCAGGACATGTTGTGGAGGACAATGCCCAGGAGAAAGACCAGGACGCAGGCCACCAGAATCACAGTGCAAACCCCTGACCAGGTAGAGCTTTTCACAATGCCTCTTCGGTCCGGCTCCTCTGCTCCCCCCTCAGCAGGAAGGCCACCCTGAAGTGGCTGCTGCTCCGGTGGGATCGTCACCACTGCCAGGGATTTCTGCTGGCCACCGGGCAGGAGGCGGCAGCCAATGTCTCCTGGCAGCAGCGCCCTCTCCTTTGAGAGGGGCAAGGGCAGCATGTAGCAACCATTGCTGGGGAGTTTGATGAAGACAGGGGTGTGCTCCGAGGTGTGGGGGATTGCAATGACAGCGATCACCTCGGGGTCATCAGGCAGCTGCGACACAGAGTACCCCGGTGGCAGCTTGGTGATCCCACGGCACCAGGGGCAACGCAGGTCTTTCTGGCTGGTCCTCATCTGCTGCAGGCACACAGAGCAGCAGGTGTGCTTGCAGTCCAGCAGCTTGGGCCGCCGACGTGGGCTGTAATAGTTGAAACAAATCTGGCACTCCAGCAGAGAGTCCTGGGACAAGGTCTCCATGGTGGCTGGCACAGGGAAGCACAGCAGGGCTCCCAATAAGCCTCACCCTGGCACCTTAAGGCCAAGAGACAGCACCCTCCCACCACTTCTTCTCAGGACAGTGATGGGCAGCAGTTATGGGGAGCACAGGAAAACCTCCAGCCCGAAACTTTCAGTACCTGAGACAAACAAAAAAATATAAAGGAACAGGTTACTTACAGGAACCAGCGGGAACAAATGAGTCCAGCTAAGGGGAAATGAAAATTAGTGCTGATCCTAGAATCTAGCAGGAGAAGCAAATTTGTGACCCTTAGCAAGAAAGCATCTTCCCACTGGCTTCACCAAACTGCCCAGTGGCAGATGTTCAGGTCAGCCATCACTAGAAGTTGTTTTTTGTTGGGTTTTGGGTTTTTTAATCATATAAAATTTCTACCAAACTGCCAATCTACTGCTCAGTTATAGTTACAACCGTATCAAGAGAAGCTACAGCACCTTTAGCATCTACCTTGTCATATTTTCCAGCCTTTTCGGCTCCTACACCTCAATGATTGGTCTCATTTAGTCTTTCAAATCCCTGAAGACTTTTAACCATTGGGCTCAACCACTAAGTCTGCATCAAAGGTGAGGAAAAGAAGAAAGAAATGATGTCTAAACACATGAATTTCCACAGGCTCCTGAACTTATGGAATTCGCATGCATGAAGGAACAACCAAGTAGCTGTATTGAAACTTGCTCACAACAAAAAGAAGTGACAGGAGTTGAAATAACTGCCTGGTTATACAAACAGCTTGTTAAAGCACAGCCCTCTGAAACATACATCTTCTCATGGAAAAATCCTTCATGCAAGGCAAAAGGGTCTGATTGGACCGAGGACCAATGAAGACCAAGGCAAACAATCTGTTAATGCACTGAATAAAAGGCAAATTGCTCCTAACTTTATTCATTACTATTCCCTATTCATTATAAAGGAATTAGTTGTATTTCCCTACTTACTTCTAACAATTATGCAAAAAAAGGCAGCTGTATTTCCTTTTACAGTCAATCATTTAACTTTGTTTTAACTTTGGTCATTGCAACATATGATAAATCACAGAATCACAAAAACATTCAGATTGGAAAAGCCTCTCAGGATCACCAGGTCCAACTGATAATCCTACTCTACAAGGTGCACCCTAAACCATATCCCCAAGCACTACATCAATATGACTTTTAAACACATGCAGGGTTGGAGACTCCGCCACCTCCCTGGGCAGCCCATTCCAATGCCTGACCCCTCTTGCTGGGAAAAAAGTTTTCCTAATGTCCAGTCTAAACCTACCCAATTGCACCTTGAGGCCATTCTCTCTTGTTCTATCACTATTTAACTGTGAAAAGAGACCAGCACCAGCATCTCCATGTCCTTCCAGGCACCTGTAGACAGGAAGGAGTGCTATTTTTAGAACTTTTTACATTGCCTTTCCTGCTATGTTTGAAGAAGTATCAACCTGAATTTGCATCCAGATAATATAATAAAGAAACCCCAAAATATCTGTACGGTGACATTTTATCTTCTCCTATTGCAATTTTATTCCTGAAATAGAGTTTTGAGACTACAGGTGTCAGAGGACTTCTTCATTTCCATACAATTATTTCTTGCACTTCCCTCGGGATCATGACAACTAGGTTGCAACATGCTAATCAAAGGATCAGGCACTGGAAGGAACTTCTGGAGATCTTTTGAGTCCAACCTCCCCTGACAGGACCGTATAATCTAGTTCAGGTTGCACAGGAAAACATCCAGATGGGTCTTGAAAGTTTCCAGAGAAGGAGACTCCACAACTTCCCTGGGCAGCCTGTTTCAGTGCTCCATGACCCTTACAGTAAAGAAGTTCTTCCTCATGTTGAGGTGGAACTTCCTGTGCTGTACTTAACATCCATTGCCCCTTGTCCTATCGTACGGCACAAATGAGAAGAGGTTGCCCTTTCCTTCTTGACATCCAGCCCTCGGATTTTTATAAACATTTATTAAGTCCCCTCTCAATCTCCTCTTCTCCAGACCAAAAAGCCCCAGGTCTCTCAGCCTTTCCTAATACTGCAGTGCTCCAGTCCCTTCATCATCCTAATCAATAGGTGATGTCAGTAAACCAGTAATAACATAGTTCAAGAAGAGGATAGGCATAGATGTGGGGTTTGCAATGCAGGACAGCCCTCTGGACCACACTGTCTCGTTCCAGTTTCTGGTATTTGAATACAGAAAACCAAACACAGGTCATGTCTTCAGATGCCAAAAACTGATACCACTGACACTGGCAGAATTGGCCCTGCTGCTTATTTTGTAACAGCAGCAAATTTTGACTCCCCTAAACACATAGTTACTATCCTGACGCAGGGGCTGCAGTTAGGAAGGCAGGAGCTTATGAAATGCAGGCAGCAGCTACAGGGGGAAGCAGCTGGTGCCAGCTGCCCCAATGGCACTTTTGGGATGCTTTACCTGAACACAGCACAGAGACCACTGCTGGCAGAACCTCACCTGTGTGAAGCCAGCACAAGTGAGTAGGTCTTCTGCTCTGCCTCATGCTACATTACACACAGTGTTAACAGATACTCTCTGTGCAGAGGCAGCCTAACTGTGCCACAGAACAGGCTATGCATTCACTGCCTATGTGCAGGCCACACCAAGGGAAAGTGAAGAAAATTCAAGAGTTTTATCTTCTTGATCCTCATCTTTGCATTACTATCTCCAGATCACAATGGTACAGGTAGGCACAAAGGAAGACTGTAAGGAAAGGTCATTAAAGGATTGGAAAACATCTGAGAGGAAAATGGAAGAAAGCTACCCACAGTGCTAAAAAATTCCTGGCTGGAAAGCATTAAAATACAAAGGCCAGATTTGAAGTTTCAAAAAGCAATCACAGAAAGCATCAGATCCAGCTTTCAGCCACAAGGAGTCCAGTAGTTTTATATCGTACACAGCAGTATCCATACAAAATTTTTTTGGTTCTGGACTTGCTTATGGCAAACTTTCATCTCACACATTACAGGAGTCAATTCTGATCTACTGTATCCACAAATCTATCCAAAACATCCAGGTATAACAATACTGCAGCTTTATTGTGAGAAGAGACCCAAACACCTGGAAATTCAGAAGCCAAGGCTTACATTTAAAAACAGGGTGGAAGCATTCCTTCTGCAGATGCAAATCAGTGTTTCTGCATAGATGCTCTGCTCTACACATTTCAGATATCAATGAACTGACTGATGGAAGTTCTCTGTTCTCATTTAGCTATAACCTACAACCATCTCTCTTGAGTGCTACCAAGTAAACCAGTTTCTGTTGATAGTAATGTGACTGGGATAAAGAGTTTTTCTGACCACAGATCCTTTCTCAGGAGTCATAAGCTCATGTGCTATCAAGCCTCACATCCCCATCCCAGTGACATTCTTACAGTAGAATCACACAGAATCACAGAAGGTTAGGGGCTGGAAGGGACCTCAAAAGCTCATCAAGTCCAACCTCCCTGCCAGAGCAGGATCACCTATACCAGATCACACAGGAAAGCATCCAGGTGGACCTTGAGTATCTCCAGAGAGGGAGACTCCACAACCTCCCTGGACAGCCTGTTTCAGTGTTGTCACCCTCACAGTGAAAAAATTCCTCATGTCTACATCAAACTTCCTATGTCTCAAATTCCACCTTTGTCCTGTCATTGGGCATCCCTGAGCAGAGCCTGGCTCCATCTTCTTGGCACTCACCTTTACATATTTATAAACATGAATAAGGTCACCCCTCAGCCTCCTCTCCTCCAAGCTAATGAGCCCCAGCTCCCTCAGTCTCTGCTTTTAAGGAAGATGTTTCATTCCCTTAATCATTTTCATGGCTTTGTGCTGGACTCTCTCAAGCAGTTCCCTAAGATCCTTGTTGAACTGAGGGGCCCAGAACTGGACACAGTATTCCAGATGCAGCCTCACCAGGGCAGCATAAAAGGGGAGGAGAACCTGTACTCTGCCCTGGTAAGGCTGCATCTGGGAGATCAGTGCTAGGATAGAATGAGGTATTCATAACTGAAGATTAAAACATGACACCTCCAGGCAAACACCACCTAAGGAAAAAAAAGAAAATCCACCCCAGCAAGAAAATTTCAGCTGTTTTGAATGTTAAGTAATGCTGTGCAGCATTTCTCCAGGAGATCAAAGTTTTAAAGCATTAGTGCAATCTATAAGAAGGAAATGGAAAAGAATGGGGCCAGATTAAAAGGTTAAGATGGGGCTTACAACTTACATGACTTATATCCACATATCTGAATAATGTATTTGCAGAAGCTGTAGATATAGTCACAATCCCATTTTGACCTGGTGCTGAAGCAAGGGGGAAATAGTCACTTCCAACTGTGTCTGAAGTTACACTTCTTTTCTTTCCTAAAAGAACAACTGTGTGATCTGGTATAGGTGATCCTGCTCTGGCAGGGGGATTGGACTAGGTCTTTTGAGGTCCCTTTCAGCCTCAACCTTCTGTTATTCTGTGAACCATAAACATTACTTCAAGTAACAAGGTTGCACTGTGTGTACACCTATCCTGAATCATGGAATTTCTTACTTTGCCAGAATGTCTCAAATAATTGTTAGAGATGGATTTTGACAGATCAGTGGCAACCAACTGGTAAGTAGAGAGCTTAGTGTGATTCTTTCAGAATATGTCTAAAGACGAGTTAAAGAGTAGCCACAGCTATCTAACCCCTTGGCCTTTGCTGACACTGCCTTGTTCAAAGGTTGGATGTGCAGCTTCATGGGTGCAACATAGCTTTATTCCCAATCACACTGAAAGCCTCACAATTCTCCTGCAGTCTACCACAACACAGCTTGGGAGATGAAAGAAAGTCAAGCCATTATCTACAGGCAGAATTAAATTGCATTTATGTTTCACTCATTTTGCAGTAAGTAGATAAAAGGGAAAAGCCACAGAAGCTCTCTCAGTACTCTTCTACCACTTCACTTTAATAACTATACCACAATTTAATACTGCTGCAGACCTCCTCCTGGAGAGGGAACCGAACTCTCTCCATACCTGTTAAGGTAGTGAATGCTCACAGGTGCACATCTTGCTCAGAGCTTACTCAGATCAGACTCTTCTCAGTGCTTTAAACACAAAACCTGAGAGACATCTGGGCTGTGCATGCCAGCCAAAGCCATTGTTTTGCTCTCATCACCCAGTGGTGCCCAAGAGGGCAAGGGGACTCTTGACAGGAAAATGAAGAACAAAGAAGATCAAAGAAGAGTGTGTCAGGGATATCTGTATGTCTCTGCATGAGAGAGCATATATGTATGTGCACACAGGGGCACACGTATTGAAGGGAGGGCTGAAGACTGCAACAGTGAAACCATACACACAGACAAAGGCAATTTCAACTGCAAGAAGTGACTGTCTGGCACAAACCTGACAGGAACTGGAAGCTCTTCATGGCTAACATCTAACCAGCAACAGAGATAAAAACTAACTGGGTATTAAAATCCACAAACTCCAAAACTTAGGGCAGGTGCAGCAGGAGCAGTGGAAGTGAGAAAAGACAGCCCTTGCAAAGAAGCATCAGGAGTCTTCTTTCCCTCTCCCACAATCTCTTCTCCTTCCTGCAAGTCTGCTCAACAACCACAGGGCTGAAGTGAGAGATTCTCAAGCAGCTGCACAGACCCAGGGAGGAAGTTCCCAAGTCGATGACCTCTGCAGCTTAAGATCAAAGTACAGCCGCATGGCTGAGAGCATGGCACAAAGGTCCTCCTTGCAGTTGTGGGCTGCTCTCTGCACAAGCCAAAAGTTTTTAAGATTTGAGAAATGATTGTGTGACTCAAGAGCAATAAAGGTCTGGAGAACAAAACAGGCATTTCAGGTGTTTGTCAGGTACTCTATCTGTTCTGTTCATACCTTGTTGGAGGTCACAGCAGAGCCCAAAGCTCTAGCTTTTTTGATGAGCAAGAGACCAGGAACGTCAAGGCATCAGCTTCCTACACCCTGAGACGGTGAAAGGACATTTGTTGCTCTTTTGCAGTTAGTAGCTTCCCAGCACAAAGCAGAGAGGTGCTGCAGGAGGGAAGAAGTTGAAGGTCGCTGCAGCTAGTGCGGCACAGCTAACAGACAGCGAGAGGAAGAAGCAAGCACAGGTTTACTGCAAAGAGAGCTCTGCACAAAGCCCGACTGGCCAGGTCAGAAACGCAGCTATTTTTGGAACTCAGTGCAAAGAAAGACACTGAACATCCATGACAGGAGTTGGACAACAAGTCAAAGAACAGAGTAATAGCAAATCCTTGCCTATGGACACTATATTTTCGCTATGTAAGAACAAGCTCAGCGATACTAAACAGAAAGCACAGCCTTAAAGAGGAGCTGCCTCCACTGGAGTACTCAGAGCTGTCTTCACACATACCTCCCAAATTATTAGGGGACAAAATTACATTAAATTGAAAGCCCCCAAAATACACTTTGATGATACCTGTGGAGCTCAATATAATTCACATATGATTAAACAATCCAACACAGTTTTACAGACTGCCTTCAGGGTGTGCTGGTGTAGTTAGCTGATCACTGAAAGAAAGCCTTAAGAAGTGTGCCCATACTCAGGCAAGTCTTTACGCATGACAAAGGTTAACAACACTTTGAGCAAGGCAGTGCAAAGATTCTTCACCTTTCTCAAGGAAGGTTCCCTACCTAAACTCCCCAAACACATTAAGAATTCCTTCACAGCATTACTGAGTATGTATGATTTATGGTGAAGTCAGATCTATTCAGTCCATGTGCCCTGAGGCTGGAAGGGAGATGGGGGTGAGGAGGGAACACTGTTCTCAATAGGGAAGCTAACGGCAAGAATCATCTGCCCACAGATATGAAAGGAATTGCGTGCTAGATTCACTTCGAACCGAGGAGGAAGGAAAATATTTAATACTTGGAATTATTTCTGATATGAAATTCAGCATCTGTGTATGTTTTCAACAAAACCATGTTTGGACAAAACACACTGGGGCTGCTGTAAACACCCAGGACATATTACCTGATTTCCCCTGAATGTCTTTCCCTAAATGATCCTATTTATTTTTAGGCTGTTCTGTAGCACTAATTACCATAGTAACTGAGAACAGCACAACAATTAATTAAGTTATTCATCGCAACATCATCTAAGAAAAGAAGTGCTGAGAGATGAAGCAGTTGGTCCAAGGTCATGCAAACACCATCCAGACTGCCTCAGAGCTCCTTGACAACATCATCATAGCTTCACTTTTCACCTCATGAGCCACTGGGCAGAGGTGACATTCTTTTTTGAAACAGAGAATCGACAAAGCTCACAAAACCACCTGTTTCTCCCTATCTCTTGCAGCTGGCAGCACGTCCGTGGTATTCCCAAGAGCTTTTGTGGCTTTCATAGAACATATCAGTTTTTCCAGAGATCATGAAAGTCATGAGAGGTTGTGATTCCGAATTTAAAGTATCTCCATGGACAGAGTTCATCCACCACAGATTCCAACTGAGACATTACATGCATTTTGAGAGCCAGAAAGCTAACAATAAGATGATAAAGTGAATCTATTTTCTCCAGAATTCTCCATTTTCAAGGCACCTTCCTCTCAGTCAGGCAGCCCACGGCCACGACCCTTCCCATTTAGTTGTTCACAAATGCAGAGAAATATTGCAGAACAAAAGGATTTTAACTTGGCCAAGTCTTTAGCAAGTGCAAGCTGGTACTGTTCCTCTAGCTTTAGTCCGGCTCTTGCCAAGATGAGAATGAGGTGTACACACGCCAGGATGCACAAAGTCACCAAAAACTGAAGCTGAATGAAATCATGGTATATGAGCCCACAACATCAGGAGATTCATGCTGATGGAGAGAGAATCTGCTCTGGATGATCTCAATAGCACAGATTGAACAGCACAGCAGCTGCCCTGCCTCTCAGGTGGTGAATCATGAAAAAGGAGCCTAGTTGCAAAGTATTGTCCCACAGCATTTACCTCAGAAAATGTCAGCAGCCAGCCCTAATGACAGGAGGTAGAAGCAGAAAGGTCACCCACAGGAATGTAACTAGATGTAGAAGTTTACGGGTTTAGAGCAAAATCAGAAGAGGTGAAAACACCAAACTTTGGTGTTTATAGATAACAGAGAGAGACTCACATGGTGCTTGCTGCTCCATCTCACGTCGTCAGCTGTGCTGCTCCCTCCTTTTATCTGCAAACTTTGACATGTCCACATTCCATGACTCTAAAGACCTTATTTTGGTCAAATATGACCATGATAAGCTGCACTTTGTTCCAACAGCAAACGCTACTAATCACCTGCCACGTGGCTGCTCAGCACAGGTTCTTACTACTGACTCCAAACAATACAGTACAGCTCACCAGTCTCATGCAAGATGCTTTACCACCGAGCAATATTATTTTACATCAAAATACTCCACAGAAATGTACCCATTTCAGCCAGACAGAGACAGAAAGCAGACACCTTTCCTACTCTCTTAGGCTCTTGGCAGCCCTCTATGCTGTTGGAGGGTGCAGGAGCCCAAGTGGTGGGATCTGCTCCTCACCAGCTCAGCTTGGCTAGGTCTGCAGGCTTTCAACAGTCACTTGTCAAGCTGCCCCAGAGCTCAGGTTCCCAAGCTCTCTCCATCCTGGCAGAGCAAAGAGGACTCCCAGATGCAACTCTGCCCTGCTAGAAGGAGCATGAAGGTACTGTTCTCTGTGTTTCTCTTCCTGCATGAGGAGTACACTAACAGGATGAGAGGCCTGACTGTGGTCTTAAGACATCCCAAATCTGAACATTTCCCAGCACAGTATATTAAAAGGTTCCTCACAATCTGCAAATAAAGTCTCCAGCAATTCAAACATCCTAAGGGATGGTCTCCATTTCTACAGTCCACACCAAACACATGCTTGCAAGGCCATTAGCACTTCAGGTTTTTTTGGCTGCTCTCATTCATGCCTGACTTCTTCCTAAACCTCAGGTGAGAGCAATTAAAAGCCATTTTTTTCCACTACCAAGAGAGAGACCCATTTACTATTCCAACTGACATCATGAATGAGAGTGGCAGGGGTGGTGTGAAAAGAAATCTACCCCTCACTTCCTGAATAAAAACAGCACCAGTAGTTACTTATGACCAGGACAGGTGGTTAGGTGGATGGCAAAGAGATTCAGAAGTTGCTCCCCTAACTTGAAGTGAAGTCACAAGCCACTGTGGCAAAACTGGAGGAGCTATGGGCATTAAACTTGCTTCCAATAACAGCTTTTAAATGTAATGCAACATCTTCTTTCTAAGAGATCTTCATTCTTGGCAACATGGCAGAATTCTGTGGCAGTCAAAATCCTACACCAGAGAGAGGCACGAAGCACCTGATCACTTAAATAATGAATTTTTGTTTTCCTATTAGAGCTTTCTGCTTCTTCTGCCATGGATAGTATTTGCCTGATAACTAAAAAGAAACTTAATTAAAAGATTCATCCCTCCCTACCCTGAGGACTTGGTATTAGACTTACAAAACACATCAACCCATCAAAGAAAAAGAGGCAATTTTAAATAAGGCTCAAATGCAGATATTTCTTCCTGATACAAGTCAGTGGGTGACTGAGTGGGAAATTTGCTTGAATTAATGTATTAAGACACCAGTTTATAATTACAGGAGAGACTGCTACAGCTCTCTGAGGTCATTGAGTGGGTTTTGATAAAACTAGGTCAAAATCTACCTGCCTAAGGGCCCAAACAGAGAAATCAATACATGTTCACACATCACCTATACAATTCAAAAGTTGAAAACTCAATTTCCAACCTACCTCAGGAAACAGAAGTCCTTCAAAAATGAGCTTTAATTGTTGCAACTTCTGCTCTGTCCTGCTGCCTGCTTTACCATTCTCTGCACTCCTCACATTCACCCAGCACAGTCTCCTGAAGACACAATTATGCAACCCACATTGCATTACCTTCAAACAGCTGCTCTCAAGGGCCATGATGCTGTGGGTGTGAGAAAAGGTTATTTCTTTTTTGCTTCAGAAAAGGACCTAGGGGGCTCAGAGTAACACATCCTCTTACAGTGGAAAAGATGGGTTTAAGAAATTGGAAAANGCCCTGCAGCCCAGGACTCGGTTGGCTGTCTGGGCTGCCAGAATCACAAAACATCAGGGACCTGGAAAGCTCATCCAGTCCAATCCCCGTGCCAGAGCAGGGTCACCTATATCAAATGACACAGGAACATGTCCAGGCAGGTCTTCAGTATCTTCAGAAAGGGAGACTCCACAACCTCCCTGGGCAGCCTGCTCCAGTGTTCTGTCACCCTCAAAATGAATAAACTTTTTCATGTTTCCATGGAACTTCCTATGCCTCAACTTTCACCCATTGCCCCTCATCCTGTCATTTGGCATCACCAAGCAGATCCTGGCTCCATCCTCTTGGCGCTCACCCTGAACATATTTATAAACATAAATGAGGTCACCCATCAGCCTCCTCCGAGCTAAAGAGCACCAGCTCCCTCAGTCTCTGCTTGTAAGGAAGATGTTCCACTCCCTTAATCTGTCTTGGGGCTCTGCATTGGACTCTCTCAAGCAGTTCCCCGAGGTCCTTCTTGAACTGGACACAGTATTCCAGATGTGGCCTCACCAGGGCAGAGCAGAGGTTCTCCTCCCCCTCTACTCTGCCCTGGTGAGGCTACATTTCGAAGATTAGTGCTAGGAGAGTAAGGTATTCATAACTGAAGAATAAAACATGACACCTCCAGGCAAACACCATCTAAGGAAAAAGAAGAAAATCCACCCTTTGCCTTTCTTCTGAAATCTGCAAAGTAAAGCCCCTTGTGTTTAGCAAGAGGAGAGGTCTATCTGATGTCCTAACAGAAGAATGAGTCCCAACAGCTTATCTTCATGAGGGTGGAAGACAGCCAACTAATATGCCTTCTCAAGGTCAACTGCTGTCATTCTCTAATGCAGAAAAATTGTGATCTTCATGCATTTTTGGCCTCTGATAAGGACTAAGACTACTCTGGGTCACGGCACTGGTCATTCTGGTTTGCAGACTACACCAGAAGGAACTGGAATCAATCCAAAAGCTCCTTTCTTATTGGAAACTAATCATTCACCCTGTAACACTCTGTCAGCTAGTAATATTAATAACACACTCATTTTCTGAATTTTGGGAACAGTCCAACTTTCACTGCAAATATGGATCAGAAGCTGAGTTAGACCAAACCTGAACTGCATACATATGGATGATTTCCTGTTTTGTGATTTATCTCTTAGTTTTTACACCTCCAAAAGAGATTTAACAGACTACACTGGATAAGTAATTTCTTTCAGTACCTTCCCAAACCACATGTTTCTACCCTTGACTACAAACACTTAAACTCCAGTTCAGAGAGTTTCTGAAGCCTGGCATTAGCCACAGAAGTGAAAGAGATGACACGTGCTCTGGAGGTCAGCTGCACACTTACATTATGTATGGACACAACCAATATGGAATCTGGTCTCAGCAACTGCAGGCAGATCAAGGCAATCTCTAAATGCCAGATGCTTTTGCTTACCCTGCACCACTCTGAAAACCTGTAATCTGAAGAAACAACACAACCTGCTCAACACCTTCATCAATGACATCGATGAGGGGACAGTCTGCTCAGTAAGTTTGATGATGATACCAAACTGGGAGCCTTGGCTGAGACACCTAAGGCTGTGCAGCCATCCAGCGAGACTTGGATAGACTGAGAGCTGGGCAAGGAAGAACCTAAGGAGGTTGAACAAGGATAAGTGCAGCGTCCTGCACCTGGGAAGGAACAATAAACTGCACCAGTACAGGCTGGGAGATGATCTGCTGGAGAGCAGNCTCTGGCAGGGGGGTTGGACTCGATGATCTGTGGAGGTCCCTTCCACCCCCTAACATCCTGTGCTCCTGTGAACCTTTCCAATAGAGCTGCAGCTGAAACAACTGGCTGCACATCGATTCACCTGGCCACATTACAACTCCAAGCCCCAGGAACACCTGGGAAAACTGCAGACTTGCAGTGCAACAGTAAACTGACACCAAGGAAGGCTCTGGGCTCTCTCCTTCATGCCTATGGATACGGCCATGAAAGACATGAGAAAATTCCCATGAATAGGCTTCTAGGATAAAACCGAGATCAATGGCACCTGCAGGACCACTTGCAGACAAAACCAGCCTTGCAGCTAAGCAATTCAGTGTTCTTGAAGGTCATGACCAGGTTAGCAACTTGGGTTAGCACCACCACAACCCTCTCTGGTGAGATCAGATATACTACAGCTTTCCAAGAGTGACCTCAAATCTGCAGACCTGATAGCTTCCCTGCTCCAGCAGCCAGGCTGTGATGGGGATCAACAACTGGCTGCTCAAATGCTCAGGCACAGGAAGATAAACTATTCTTGCTCATATTATGTGAAATCTACTATTGCTTTCCCTCATGGAAGCAGCATTCAATTCTGAGCCACTCACCTGCTGTAGCTGAGAGTTTATCAGATCTGTCAAGCTTTGTCAGGTTGTATTTCATGCTTTACAGGGAGATTCATCCAAGTTTGGACCAGACATCACCCATCGTATCCATGCCAGTCAAAGTCTGGCTGCTTTTGAAACATTCTGGTGTCAAAATAGCAGCACTTACAGGATACAGAATTTTTGCTGTATGAAGGACCACAAATGCTTGGAAAGGACTGTGTTACTCTATGTTAAAGCAAAAGAGAGGAGACTGGCAGAGGATCTTATCAATACTTATCAGTATCTAAATGGTACGTACCCAGAGTGTGGGGCCAGCCTATCCTCACTGATGCTCAGCTACATGACAAGGGGGAATAGTCACAAACACAAGAAGTTCCATCTGAAAATAAAAATGTTTTTGAGTATGACAGAGCACTGGAACAGACTGTCCACAGATGTTGTGGATTCTCTTTCTCTGGAGATAGTCAAAACTGGCCCAGATGTAATCCTGTGCAACCTGCTCTGGGCAAACTTGCTTTAGCAGGAGGGTTGGGCAAGGTCCCTACCAATCTCTCTTACTCTGTGATTCAGTGGTATCAGTTAAAATGAAGTAAAATGCTTTACCTTTTAATTTTGGACTTAGTTCTGCAGTGCTTGTAATGTCTTACGACTTCATTACTCTCCTGATAATATACAGCCACAGTCCTAGGCTCAGGGGATTATCACAGGATCACAGGATGTTAGGGGTTGGAAAGGACATCTGGAGATCAGCAAGTCCAACCCCCCTGCCAGAGCAGGACTATAGAATCTAGTGCAGAGTGCACAGGAACACATCCAGACAGGTCTTGAAAGTCTCCAGAGGAGACTCTGCAATCTCTCTGGGCAGCCTGTTTCAGTGCTCTGTGACCCTTACAGTTATTCTTCACGTTGAGGTGGGACTTTAGTACTTGATGGACAATCGATTCAGTACTCAGCAAAACAAAAGCTGCTAGCCCCATTTTTCCAAAGAAAAGCCTTAAAACATGAACTTCAGAAGCCCCAAAACCCAGTTAGGTAGAACTCCTAAACTTCAATCTCTGTCTTGCAAGTGTCATGATTTCTGCTTATGACCTTTGAGGTGAAGAACTTCATTGATGGTTTCAGATCAAATTGAGCAAGTACTTTCTCCTTAGGCAAAAATGGTCATTCTCATTCAAACATCAGTCCACTGCAACTTTCTTTTCAATTCGACTATCTCCTTTCAGAAGAAACTTACAATAAGGTAACACAATAAGGGCAAATGAAGCTTTCTGCAATAATTCTGGAACAATTCTCCTTCTGATGTGGTCAGCAACTGAATGAGCCAGAAGTATCTCTTACTCACACTGCGCTACTGCTGAATGTGGAATGCTTAGGTCTGTCAAAACACCACATTTTCTTTTGCTTTCCCAGACTAGCAAGAGCAAATGAGACAAACTCTGACTATCAGCAGCAGATTCATGTAGCATGTTATCAAAGACTTACTCAGCTATTTTTGGTTGCTAGTTTAAAAACAAAAACCGCAATGTGGGGCATTTTCGACAGACAAGTCACGTCTCATAACGTGATCAAAGCCTGAAGAGGGTTATGTGGTTGACAGGATTGCTTTTTTACAGGTGTCTTGCCAAGGATCTAAAGGATTTAGCTTTGAAAGGGCAGGTGGTTCGGGGATTATTTTTTTTAAAGTCATATTCATCCCAGTGGTCTCAAGAGCATATCTCAAAATCATTAATTCCTTTTGAAGACTTACAGCAGATAAGCTTCACCACTCCTTGTGGGATGATGGAGGAAATGGCCTCCAGTTGTGCATAGAGAGGTTTAGACTGGATATTAGGAAGCATTTTTTCACCGAGCAGTTGTCACGCATTGGAATAGGCCACCCTGGGAAGTGGTTGAGTCACCATCAGGTATTTAAGCACCATGGAGGTATTTAAAGACATGTAGATGTGGTGCTTAAGGCCATGGTTCAGTGGTGGACTTGGCAGTGTTAGGTTTATGGTTAGAATCAATGATCTTAAAGGTATTTTATATCCTAAATTGTTCTATAACTCTAAAGATTCCGTTCCATGTAGCATCACAGAGCATAGAAGTTAGGAACCAAAGAGGAGCCTTAGGACTGGTACAAGGAAGGGAAAAAGGCCAAACGTCTGTGCTGCCACTCTAAAGTGTGGCACTGGGAGAGATGATCTAAGACACTTCAAGCATGCATGCACCTTTACACATCTACACAAGACTCAACCACACTCCACTTTGTGAGCTCCTTGCTCCATTTTTTTATTATATCTGTGTACACTGAACACTGCAAACATCAATGCGCACACCCAAGCCAATGCCAAAGGAGCCACAATGGCTTGCACACATTGAGGATTTGTCCTGCAAACAGATAATCAAAACAGATTCAAGAAATATCTCTTTTCTACTGCTAAAACAAGTTCTCGACTAGGATGAAAAGTGTTTCAGCTCTGGACCCTGCACTGTGCCACGACCTAAAACAAAGTGTTCTTTAGCCAAAACAAAGTGTTCAGAATGTAGTTTACTTTTCAGCTGAGTCAGTGTTTTCCTAACTTCTGCTTAAGTGACTTCACTGACAGGTACCTTTCACTTTAATAACCACTGATTTTGATTTTTTGCCAACCACAGAAATGATCCAAGCATTTAACTAAATAAAGACATAAGTAAGAAATACTTCATATTTTGCCAAATAGCAGCCACAGATTGGAAAAATAATTTTCTATTCTTTAAACCACTCCTTCATACTGTGCTCTCTATTTTTTAAGCAGTGATTTCTCTAGCCAGTTTCTTTCACACAGAGTTTGCAGAGCAATTGCCAGAGTGATGTCTTTGCCAATAAACAGGGTCCTTAAGTGCCACAACAATTAAAAAATAATGTAATGATCAGTACAAATAATCAGTGCTGTTGTTCTAACATCCATACTCTTCGGTCTGAGCTCTCGTCTTCCAGAGCAGTTGCTTCCAGGCTAGAGTGAAGGCAGCGAGTGCCAGCAGGTGGCACTCCAGAATACAAAGCAGTAAGCTCCAGGCTCTGGCAAAACCAAGAAAGCCAGACCTGCTCAGCTGTTCTATGAGCTTGCTTTTGCACCCTTCAAGAGGTTTAAGATGACCATTTCCACTCATCCACTCCCAAACAGCATGGGCAGGCTGGAGAGTTTGGCAGAGAGAAATTAATGAAGTTCAGCAAGTGTAAAGTCTTGCACCTGGGAAAGAACAATCCCAGGGATCAATACAGGTTGAGGACTGAACTGCTGGAGAGCAGTGAAGAGGAAAAGGACCTAGGGGGGTCCTAGTGGATGGGAGGTTGACCATGAGCCAGCAATGTGCTCCTGTGGTCAAGAAAGCCAATGCCTTCTAGAGCGTATTAGAAGGGCTGTGGTTAGTAGGTCAAGAAAGGTTCTCCTGCCTCTCTACTCTGTCCTCATGAGGCCACATCTGGAATACTGTGTCCAGTTCTGGGCCCCCTCGGTTCAACAAGGGCCTCGGGGAACTGCTTAAGAGAGTCCAGAGTAGAGCCACAGAAATGATTAAGGGAGTGGAACATCTTCCTTACAAGGACAGACTGAAGGAGCTGGGGCTCTTCAGCTTGGAGGAGAGGAGGCTGAGGGGTGACCTCATTAATGTTTATAAAGAAGTATAGGGTAAGTGCCAAGAGGAGGGAGCCAGGCTCTGCTCAGTGACGTCCAATGACAGGACAAGGGGCAAGTCGAGGCACAGGAAGTTCCATGTAAATGTGAGGAGGAAGTTTTTCACTGTGAAGGTGACAGAGCACTGGAACAGGCTGTCCAGGGAGGTTGTGGAGTCTCCCTCTCTGGAGATACTCAAGACCTGCCTGGATACATTCCTGTGTGATCTTATATCGGTGACCCTGCTCTGGCACGGGGGTTGGACTGGATGATCTTTCCAGGTTCCTTCCAGCCCCTGACATTCTGTGATTCTGTGAAATGCTGCCAGTCCTAGCTTTCAGCACCGTAAGTTTATCCTGGTGCTAGATGGCACGCATCAGCAAGGCAGGATGCACCTTGTGCACTCAATTCTAAAAGGCACTAAGGTGTCAACACACCCAAAGCACTAAGCTCATCACTTGCTCCTTGACTGAAGGGAGAGCTTCCACTGGGCAGGAAGAGTTGCCTTCCCACATTGTGCATGGAGAGAGGGCAGCATCTTACAGCCTCCACCGCTCTCCTACGCTCCTTCAAACAAGCAGCAAGCTGGCATGTGGCTCTAATAGTGTGGCTTTTATTGCTTTAAGACAGTATAGACAACAGAAATGACACCTTAATGATTAGGAAACTAATCTCCCTTCTGTTTAGTTTTAGTTATGCATTAGACATACATTAACAGCTACAGTGTTCACCTGCATGGTTAGGAAGTGTAGCTACAGATGAGTCCTCAAGGTGCAGAGGCTCCCATCTTCCTGTGAGCCTTCTGCCTTGCACCAGTACTCATGCTCCTCATGCAGCAAAGTCAGTCAAACAGGCACTTCTTCCAATCATGCACTGACTGTCAGGAAGGCCTCTCTCTAGCTGACTCTTCAACCAGAAGAAATAAATCCACTTCAGTTGTGGCTCATGTGGTCATTCCAACTCTTATCCAACTGCAAAAGCAATTGCTTCATTTGCTCTTCCTGGATATAGTCCTAATCCTGTCTTCAAAATGAGGCTCACTGAAACAATGCAGCTCAGGAGAGATAGGAGGTACCCTTAAAGCAAGGAAGATTGTGCTACTCTCTTAGAAAATGAAATTCTAAAGAAAATCTGTGTAAGCCAGTTGTTTTGTCTAACTCCAGTCAGCAAGTGTGGTAATCAACATTTAGAGAGGTCATGAATTGGTTCACTTGACAAAATGCAATTCCCACATCACTGACCCTCAGAAAAGTTGAGAATTCAAACCACCAAATGAAGATCATACAAGTGAGTGGGTAAAAAGCCTGCATTTTTATCAGAAGTCTTGATGTATTACCTGAAAGCTACACAAATATGGAAAATAACCAGTCCTCTTGCAAAAAAACTTCAGTATTTACTGCTTAAATTCTCCTTAAAGGCCAACTTGTACAATGGGATTCGCCTGTTCGTGTGGAAACAGCAGAAAAGATCTGTCAGAAAGTTATTTCCTTTCCTCTCCTCTGTATGTCAGTGGATCACTGGCATCCTCTGCCCAGCCCCCTGCCTCAGAACTGATCCCAAATATAAATAGACATGAAAGTGGGAAAGTCTAAGGTCACCTCTGTGGATATAAGCAACAAACAAACCAAATAAACTCATGCAAAGTAATGTAGAGGAGTCCACAATCAATGCTACACAATAGCCACTCTGCTTTAGGAAATTCATTTCTATCTAGAGCTCCAAACTCATCTCCTCACAAGCAATAAATACATAACTTTCTTTTTGATGGTTCAGTAACACAACCCACTGTAAGAGGCATGATTCAGCTCAAGGTTTATGTACTATAGGTACAGCACAACTTTGCTCAATACAAGTTTTGAGAGTGAGGATCTTTTAATACACAAAAATGGGCTGGTAGCATGGAAAGAAGACTGGGGCAATTGTTCTTGCTTGTTCTGCCTTCCTAGCTGCTATCCCAATGGGGATTTGATTCATAAAATATTCACCTGCGGAGAATGAAGCATAGCTGTAACTCATACCAATCTTAACACTGAGCAGCAAGGAAGCATCTAACTATCTGGTGGTTGTCATGAGACATCCAAAATACAGCCAAGTCAGCAAGCTGCACAGTTGTTGCTGGAAGACCTTACTTGGATCTCCTGTTTCCATGCATCTCCCTGAACAGATGCAAGGATGGGATAGCTTCTTGATATTTCATCCAGCTGATCAGAAAGCAGAACTAAAGGGTGCCCAGGGTTTGGTATTCTTGCCATTAGATACAACAAAATGCCTTCTCTATTCATGTAGGAGACTGTAATTAGCATGGACTTTTGGGAACTGAAATGTTCCCAGGCAGCAAAATGTAGGCAAGAGCACTGTGAGTTCAGAAAGGCATGCAAAATGCCTTAGCACTGGCCAGTCCATAGATATGCAGAGTCAATGCCTTTGTAAGTTCTCAATTTAAAAGAAAATACCATTTATTTAATGGAGGTGGAAAGCTTCTTGCTTTAAAGCTGTTAATTCTATCCACTTATTTATTTATTAAGTTTGAGTTTTTGCAAATGAGCTCAGATTTTTGCAAGGAGACTTTCAGGCTCCTCAAAACAAGACTGCAGGTACAAACCAGGTGCTTGCATGTGAGTAGCAAGATTGTAAAAATACAGACAGTAAGACCCTTTTTTAAGGGGAAAAAAATAATTAAATATAAATAATTATAATTAAATATAAATAATTAAATATTCCCTTGTGTCTGACTGCATAATCTCTCTAAAGAAAGCAGTAAAGGTCACTGAAATGCAGAGGCCTTTGCTGATGGAAAACTGCTACTGTACATTGTTTTAAATTACACAAAAGATATGAACACGAGTGCTGGAAATGAGACATTTAAAGGAGTGAACTGAAAAATTCTAAATTGGCATCATATCCCAATTTAAAATTGCACATGTGCAGGTTATGGCCATCTCTGTGTCTCTTCATTTGAAAAAGCATCAGCTTCATAATCTTAGTAAGTTGTAGATTGTTATCACTTCCCTAAATTGTCTGTGTGTGACCTTGAGTATTTCTGTTCTTCTTTCATATCCACCCATTAACATCAAAAGATAAAACAGTTTCTCCAGTGGACCACATGGAGGAGTTTCACTCAGGAGAAGGAGTAGCACAGGAACATAATCCTGCATCACTGAAAAAAAGTTAGTTAGGTTCCTCAAAATATGAAGGGTAGAACATCCAAAGGCTACAGCAATAAAGGTCCTATAGTTGTGGGGTCATATTTCTGTCACTATACACCAAATGCAGAATCACAGAATGTCAGGGGCTGGAAGGGACCTCGAAAGCTCATCCAGTCCAACCCTCTTGCCAGAGCAGGATCATCTATAACAAAATCAGACAGGAATGCGTCCAGGTGGGTTTTGAGTATCTCCAGAGAGGAGACTCCACAACCCCCCTGGGTAGCACCATTTATCTTTGAGTCATGCTGACTCCAAGCAAGTGGAGGTAAGGAAGAAAGCGAACACGTCACAAACCTCTAACTCTTCTTGAAATAACTCCTCATTACCAATATCATACGGTACGCAGCCCTCTAGCTCACTCCTTTTGGTGTCAGGGATGTGGCTGCATCAGAAGAGAACCCTGGCCTGTAAACCAGGACTTCATGAGGGAGGTCAGTGTGAGGTTTTTTTCCCCTAAACTATTTTTGAACATGGACATAACACCCTCTTAAAATCTAACATTTTCTTAGGAAAATCCTTTTCACCAGCTTAATTGTCCTTTTGCAAGGATCTTCAGGAATGCCAGTATGACAGCATGGATTCATTTATGTATTAAAGAAATTAAAAAAGGGTTTAAAAAAAAACAAAAACAAACCAAAATCAAATGCACTTTGCAGTTGGATAAACAACTTCTTGAAAGCCGCAAAAATCAGCCTTGGCCCAGTCCTGCTAGCATTTCTTTGTCCCAGTGACACACTCCCTATTACAGAATCAACAGGTTGGAATAGACCTTCGAGATCTAGTCCAACCTATCACCTAACACCTTATAACTCACTAAACCATGGCACTAAGTGCCTCATCCAGCCTCCTCTTAAACACCTTCAGGGATGGTGACTACGCCACCTTCCTGGGCAGCCTATTCCAATGTCAATCACTCTTTCAGCGAAGAACTTCTTCCTAGCATCCAGCCTGAACCTACCTTGGCACAGCTGGAGACTGTGTTCCCTTGCCTGGGAGAAAAGACCCCACCTGGCCACTACCTCCTTTCAAGTAGTTGGAGAGCAATAAGGTCTCCCCTGAGCCTACTCTTCTCCAGACAATCTTCATAGGGCGGTGCTCCAGCCCCTTTGGCAACCTCATTGCCCTTTTCTGGACATGTTTAAGCACCTCAACATCTTTCTTAAATTGAGTGGCCCAGAACTGGACACAGTACTCGAGGTGTGGCCTAATCAGTGCTGAGTACAGGGGCAGAAGGACTACCCTGGTCCTGCTGGCCACACTATTCCTGATACAGGCCAGGATGCCATTGGCCTTTTCGGCCAGCTGGGCACATTGCTGGCTCATGTTGAACTGCTGTCAACCAGTACATGCAGGTCCCATTCTGCCTTGCAAAGAGGGACCTGAAGCAGTTCCACTGGACTCAGAGATAATTGTACTCAAGAGCAGATTTGGACCATGCTTGCCCAGAAATCCTTCCACTGGACAAGAGGTCATCCCACAAGCATTCCTGCTTTCTCCCCCCAACCAAATGCCAGTGTATGTGACATGCTGTGTTTGAGAGGAAAGCCTCACTCTTTATGAGCTTTAGACAAAGAAAAGAGGCTAAATCTCAAAATATTTGCAGTAAAAGCTTTCAAAAAAGGCAGCTGCTGGATTCTTAAGACCACCTCAAAAATCATCCTGACATGGCCTATATTTCCTCATCTATTTTTAAATTCCCTTTCAACTGCTATTACTTGTGTTTTCTTCTGTGGAAGTCTCACAAACAGGGAGGGTGGCAGCTTGCAAGAGTGTGCAAACTGGAAGGCAGAAGATATCATGAAAGTGAGAGAACAAAAAGAACAGGTTTCTACACACTTGAAGAATTTCAGGAGGTTCAGGTTTTGCTAAGTAGCCAACTGTAACAGTAGCAACAGTGTCCTTGTAGAAACAGCTCACTGCTTATTAAAAGCAAATTTGGGAGGAATACAACTTCCCTGAATCCTTGCTGGTTTGATATTATTAACCACCTCCTGCCTTCTAGATATGCTTAAACTTCATACACAGGCACATTTCCTTCTCCACAGACTGACTGACTGTTCCATCAACTGCAGTATTTCTATTTTAAGAAGACAGTCTACTTCAGAAAGTAAGATCTCAAGTCAAGTTTTGGGCACTTCAAAACAAGAGGGATGTGGAGGTGCTGGAGCAAGTGCAGAGGAGGACAATGAAGCTGGGGAAGGGCCTGGAGAATAAATCTGATGAGGAATAACTGAAGGAGCTGGGGATGGTTAGTGTGAAAAAGAGGAGGCTGAGGGGAGACCTCATTGCTGCCTACAGCTACCTGAAAGGACATTGTGGAAAGCTTGGTTCTGGTCTCTTCTCACAGGTAAATAGTGATAGAACAATTTTGAATGCCCTCAAGCTGCCACTGGGTAGGTTTAGACTGGACATTAGAATTTTTTTAACTCAGCAAGAATGCTCAGACATTGGAATGGGCTGTCCAGAGAGGTGGTTGAGTCACCAATTCTGGATGTGTTTAAAAGTCCTTTGGATATGGTGTGTGGGGATATGGTTGAGGGTGCACCTTGTAGAGTAGGGATATGGGTTGGACTTGGTGATCCTGAGGGTCTTTTCCAACCTGAGTGTTTCTGTGATTCTGTGAAGTCTGAAGAGTTCTGAATTCCCATTTCAGTCTAGCCCCACAGTACGTTCCACAATTCACTAGCAAGGGAAGGCTCAGGAAAATCAAATCACCATCTCCTATTTGCTGTGCCCTGAACTTACAGGTTCCAGCATCCTAAAATGGCTTATGGGCAAGCCCCTTAAAAACAAAAAGGTATTTTGCAGTTGTAAATTAAGCCAAGATGCTGATTTCAAGTAAGAGACAAGCGAGTTTCATGGAAATTTGAGGTTTCAGATTAACATCTTGTTAATTAAGTGAAATGAACAGCTTTGTCACCTGTACTAAAGGGAGTGCTGCCTTTCTACACAACACTGGAAACTTGGCAACTCATTTTCAGAACTGAAATGCTACCTATAGCAACTCAAGGTACTTGCATACAGAATGAGGCATGTTCCCATTCTCCAACACAGATGGGGTTTCCCAACTGGATTCCAGCTTCCATTATCTACAACAGTAACTCAACATGAAAAGAGAAGATGGAAGCTAGATATAAAACCAAGTCCCAAGGGAAGAAGGGGAAAGCAAAGTATGCTACTTACAGTACCTGTGGGAGAAGGTGTGAGCATTCCTAAACCTAATCCTTCAGTCCCACTTTTCAGTGAAAGGAGATCTGGGGTATTTTTTTTTTCTCCCCTTGATAAAATAAAATCAATGAACTCAGAAAAAAATTTCAGGAGGCAATGTAGGACCAATCTTCAAACCTTCAACTGAAGAGGCAAACAGCTGCACTTTTTTGAATGCTCAGAAGCTAAGGAGGAGATATTTTTCCATTCCGGAAGCATTCCTGAGGCTTCATAGCAATATACCCTTGCCTTCATCCTTCACCACACAATTCTTCTGGATCTTTAAACCCTTGAAGCTTTAGCTACGTTTGTTGTCACCAGCATGACAGAAAGGCCTTGATATACAATCTTCACAGTGGTGCCTCACTGCTTGACACTGAAGTGAAATTAAATTAGAGGGGCTCATGGATTTTGGATGCTGTATGCACCCCATTTCCTCATGCTGCTGACATCTCATCCTCAAATTAGAATATATTTTGTCTGATCTTAGACAGCTAAAATACAGCACCTCATTAAACATGAAGAGAAACAATTCCTTTCATAATCTCCAGATTTCTGTGCAAATTACTGCAATTTCTAAAATAACTTTTAAAAAATATATATATAATTAAGTATAAAAAAAAAAAACATCTAACCTGATGGGAAAAAAATCATTATTTCAACACAATTCAATAATCCAGAGTATCAGTAGTGATGATTATCTGCCCTCTTCAATGGTCCCTTGTTCTCCTTACTCTGAAAAAAACCCATCTATTCTAAGCTGCAACAAACTGAAGGTGCAAGGAATGTGTTGACCATAGGTCCATGACAGGGCTGGCTCACATACTTAAGGGGCTGGCTTATGAGTTGCAGCAAACTCACCCAGAGGTGTCTAAGATGTACCTCCCTCAAGGCACAACCACTCCAGGCAGAAGAAAAATCAGGAATTAACACTTTAGCAGGTATTCCCCCCAGCGGAGTCTCAACAGTAGCTACTTCAAAGAGACCCGGGGAAGGTAACTAAGAAATTGACTGTTGACTGCAAGCTTAAATTCCACACCATCAGTAGAAAAAATAGGGGGTACTACTTCAGGAAAAGTTTAAACATGTAATTGCAGTGCTGGGTCTGTGAGCTGTAGTTCAGAAAGCATCCCTCTTAAGAGTTACACGCTGAGGACAAGCACCTGAAGTATTAATCCTGCCATTACTGGACATCTCAGCATTACCTGCATCAGGAAGATCTAAGGTGGCCTAAATTTAGCTGCAAACAAGACCTCCGATCACATTAATCTGCATGTAACAGGTTCAGGACTTCTCCAAGTCGCTTGTCAGTGGCAGACTCAGTGAACCTGCACAAGAACCTAGATATGCTCATGACAGAAGCAAGCTTTCATTCACTAAGTGTGGATCTGCTAAAATTATATTCTTTTCTCTTCTTCCAGATGAAAGCTTTGCACACCAGTAATTTCAGTAACTCAGCAGAGCTCCAATGCCTCCTGTTGACCCCATTCCACTTTGAAGTGCATAATTCAATATTCAGGTCAGAAAGGAAAAGTGAGTATGAGGGGAAGGCAGAGACCTGGGTTTCTGTCCCTCCTCCAATGAATGTTTAATTCCTTCATATTAAAAATTAATTTGGAGAAGGGTTAGAATACAGGCAGGCTAATGGGTTTACCTATGAAGAGAAAAAGATCCATGATCAAATGCTGTCAAAGGTGGGAGCCAAGTCTTAGCTTCCTTCAGGCTGAGTATCAGATCTAACTCAGAGAAAGCGCAACTGCTGGCTCCTCTGCTGCTCACATCTCAGCAGAAGGCATCTGACTCCAGAAAATGAAAGTGAGTAGTTCATTACATTTTCCTGGAACAGAAGGAAAGCTGCCAGATTAAAAAAACCCTCCTTTTGATTCTCCCTTGTTGTAGCCAGCTCCTGTGTCTCCTTATTTGGGATGCCGGCTTTTGCAAATCCCACTCTTGGGCCAACTTTTCTCCGGGCATCATACAAGAAACATCATTATCTGCATCCCACAGAACATGGTGCCTGGAAGGTTGATACTACAATACTTAAGGTCTTTTGTGGATGTTCTCTGGTGAAAATGATCTTAACCTTTTTTCACAGAATCACAAAATGTCAGGGGCTGGAAAGGACCTCAAAAGCTCATCCAGTCCAACCCCCCTGCCAGAGCAGGATCACCTATACCAGATCACACAGGAATGTGTCCAGATGGAGTTTTGTGTATTTCCAGAGAGAGAGACTCCACAATCCCCCAGGAAGCCTTTTCCAGTGTTGTGTCGCCCTCAGAGTGAAAAAATTCCTCCTCGTGTTTACGCAAAACTTCCTATACTTCAAGGACACCTTTTCAGTGTTCCAAAAGTTGTTGTTTTTGTTTTGTTTTGTTTTTTTTTGGTGTTCCAATAACTTTGAGCTGCTTCACAGCCAACCCAACTGAGCAAAACACCACACAGCAAGTGCTGCACGCTGCTATCCACTGCTCCTCCTCAAATGAAAGAAGTCAAAGGGGTGCAGGCATTCAAATACTCAGATAATCACATCTTTCACCGAGCTCTTTTTTTACCACAAAAAAATTGAAGCTATTGAGAGGCTTTTCACAAGCAGAAGACAAAATGTTGGCAAGTCAATTTACCTGTAACAAACTGCTCACATGCAGGTAGATTTTGCCTTAGTACTTCTCCCAAACAGGGCAACCTGGCAGATTTTCTTGGCAGTGCAAGTAAGCTCTCTGAAGAATCACACCACCACACAAAGGTTAAAAAGGGTGGGTGCAAGGAGGCATTCTCTATGCAGAAATCAGGAGCTGCATCTTCTGTATAAACAGGAAGGCACCACCTGGACTGTCCCTCTGGCTTGGCTGTTGAGCAGGAGCCAGGACAGGGACTCAGGATAGGGACTCGTTTGTCTGTGTCTGTGCAGGCACCGCCAAGGTGAAGTGTTGCATCAGCCAGCAGGCAGGATGTTGGAAAGCTCTGGTAAAAAAAAAAAAAACCAAAACAACAAACTACTTGCCCTAGGGATGGCCACCTTTCACCAGACCCTGAGGCACAGCTTTTAAAATCACAGCCAGTGTAAATGTGCCTCCATCTCAGCCACAACGTCTGTCCAAATGGACATCATAAAAATTCGTTTTCTACAGGAGCTATTGGGTTGGTTTTGTTTGTTTTGTTATTCAGTGATTGGCACAGCATTGCCTTCAGCAAAAGCCAACATCTCAGGCAGCTTTCCCGGGGTCACATGAAGGTAGGCAGGAGGGCAATTTCCTTTACTTTCAAGAAGCAGATGAACTCCCACTGAATATTTAATTCAGACTCTAAGCTACTTTCACCAGTCACTTGAAAGTTAAATAATTATCCCATTTAAAGAAATCTAGCAACTCTGGTTTGCACTCCCCCTCCCAAGCAGCTATTGGTGGTGTGACGATATTCATCTTGTTCATGATGACTATTATCTGCTGTATAAATATTGATGATCTGAGTAATTGCTGTTCTGTACATATGCTTCTCACAGACATAAATTTCTCAGCCTAAAGTAGGCTGCTGACAAAGTGCTTTCCTCCTTTTGCATGGCAATGAAACATTACTGGAGGTGCCACTGAGAGCTGCTAGTCCTTGGAGGTGAAAAATAAAAAGGCAACAAGGAACAATGGCCTTTGGAGAAGAAGAATGAAGTGATGTTTGCCTGGACTGAGAAGACTGAATAGTCCCAAAGAACAACAAGTTAGCTAAGCTGGTATTCAGGAGGCTTAAGTTTAGCTTAGGCTGTGCCAACACCAGACACAGCTCAAAGGGAAAGAATTGCTGTGGACTAAATGCTGGCCACCACTGCTCTTGGGAGATGTTGTGTATGTCATTCACATTGTACCCACCCAGTGGGTCACTAATGACAGGGGTTACTTTTTCTGGCTCAAAATCCATCCAGAAAAACACACCAGTGTTGTACTGGAAGAGTAATACCAAGCTGTACATTATGCTGGGGCTGACAAATGCCACCTTTTAACCTTTGCCAGCACACAGCCAACCTGTCACACAAAACTGGAACTGGTCTTGAGGCATCCAACACCCATTCACGGATACCACAGGCATACAACACAGTATTGTTCTGAGCTCTTTTCGCTGGTTAAATGCCTTTGCCCAGCAGACTTTGTGACCATTTGGGTAGTTCTCTGCCTTCCTGCAATTGGAAACAATCAGTAAAAACAACCCATGAACGTCCTGGTTAATCTGATCATAATGCCCCACGGTCTGGCAATACAAAAAAATGGTTTTGAAAGACAGAACTCTCCCACAGGCACACGGCCTCACACTTCCAAGCTTGAATTTTGCCTCTGTTGACTTCGTAGTCAACAGCAGGAGAGATGAAAACTTTCCTTCAGTGGACACAAATTTTCTACAACATAAAACCCGGGAGTCCGATCCTCAATAAAATTACCCTGCACACACCAGAATTATGGGTTGAGAGATGATGATTTTTACAGCCATGTAAATTTTTACACTATTTATACTGAGGGAGGTTTTTTTACTCAGGTTGTTTTTCTTTTTAGAAATAGACCTTCTTCTAAGTGTCCACCAATCATTTAGTTTGTGGAAATGAACACCAGACAAAGACTTTCTTTTTTTTTTTTTTTTTAAAGATTAGGGGAAAAAAAAAATCTAATGTATATATGCTACAGAAATTAAGGGGAAACTTTCTGACTGGCAGAAAGGAACCTGGGGGTTGTAACTGACAAGCAAATCAATATGAGAAAGCAGTGCCCAGGTGGCAAAGAAAGCCAACGGCGTCCTGGCTTGGATTAGAAATGCTGTGTCCAGCAGGAGTAGGGAGGTGATTGTCCCCTTGTACTCAGCTCTGGTGAGGCCACAACTCGAGTGTTGTGTTCAGTTTTGGGCATCTAATTACAAGAGGGATGTGGGGGTGATAAAGCAAGAGCAGAGGAGGGCAATGAAACTGGGGAAGGGCCTGAAGAACTAATTTTATGAGTGACTGAGGGAGTTGGGGCTGTTGAGTTTGAAAAAGAGGAGGGCTGAGGGGAGACCTCATTGCTGTCTACAGCTACCTGAAAGGACGCTGTGGAGAGGTTGGTGCTGATCTCTTCTCACAGGTAGCTGGTGACAGAACAAGAAGGAATGGCCTCAAGCTGCGACTGGGTAGGTTTAGACTGGACATTAGGAAAAAAAATTTTCCCAGCAAGAGTGGTCAGGCATTGGAATGGGCTGCCCAGGGAGGTGGTGGAGTCACCAACCCTGGATGTGTTCAAAGGCCATTTGGATGTGATACGTGGGGATGTGGTTTAGGGTGAACGTTGTAAAACAGGGTTATTGGTTGGATTTGGTGACCCTGAGGGTCTTTTCCAACCTGAATGTTTCTGATTTTCTATAAAAATCTGCCTGATTTACATCTGTGCTAGTGAAGAGGAGAATGGCTACAAAGAGGGTGCAGAAAGCAGCAGGAGAAAACTCACTAGAGGAGCTGGAGGCCAGTGCAGGAACAAGAGGTGGGTAGAGACAGAGAGCAAGCAGGAAGCAAGGGAGAATAGAGATAACAAGCAAGCAATGTTTGGAGTGCCCGGAGGTGGAGACAGAGGAACTGAGTGTTTGTAATAAGCAAAAAAAAACTTGAGTCTGGAAGTCTTACTTTCTCTGTGGCCTTGTTCAAACAACTACATAATAAGCCATTATACGCAATCACAGCAGTCACTAATTTCTAGATATACATTATACACACATGAACAGCCTCAGAAAAAGCAGCTGCTGAACACTGAAAGAACCAATATCCTCCCTGCGGCACTGCTTGTTCAATATTGCCCTCATCATACAATTAACTCCCCTCCCACTTTCTGCAGCTTCTCTCTTTCCCCTGTAAATTCTACAGCACGTTGGATTTTACTGTGCTGCAATCTCTAATGACAACTGCTGTACACCTCAAGTCTTGAAGGTAAGTTGCCACCAGCAGAAAATTAAACGCTGCACTCTTACCAGTAACTCTGGGCATGCTTAACTAAGACTAAGCCACATAGCATAGCCTAATTAGTCCAACAGGTCGTTAAAAAAAAAAAATCCATATGACCTCACTGTCAGTTATTACGCTGAGTCATTTTTGTAGACCAGTTGAAACAGAGCCCTGCATAATTGTCTAACATCAACTGCATACTGCTTTGACTGAAGTGGACTGGATCCTAACTAAAACAACCAAGTAATCTCCACCCTCTCTGCTCCATCGTTTTTCCCCCCTTCTGTTTTAATACAAGACAATCTAGTGACCTCCAGTAAGTATGCAGTGGCCTCCTACATTTCTCAGACCTACTACTTTGTTTCCATGCAGATAAGTTATAACACACACTTCATGCACATGGAATGCTCTGCTGCTAATGCAAATTATTTTGCATGCCAACACAACATGCAGATGGCCAAGCCATTAGCTGCCCAATTCACAAGCACGCACTTGGTAATTTCAAGCTTTTACATGCATATTAAGTCAAATGCAGTCAAAGGTACCCATAATTTCAAAAGTCTTGCTAAAATATGTCTAAAAATGTGAGCTTTCAAATGCTCACATTCCCATGTTACTAAAAAGTGAAATCAAATTTCCACTGAGTAATAGTCTGGTTTTTAGGTAGTTATTAATCCTGTTTCACTCTGAAATCACAGTCATGTAACTTTGTTAACGCTCTGCTTGCTCAGCAGCTTTTCCTGCAAGGAATATCAATCTGGAACATAAAGAAATACAACCTCCATCCACCACCACTGCACAGCCAAATTTCCTTAGAGAGGATGCAGACCTGCACTATTACCAGCTTGCATGTTTTCATCAAGAGAGTGACTGGTTTCCTCACAGCTGTGCCAGTGTCATGGTGTCCACAAATCAAAATGTTCTGTTGGCTTCATATCCTGCTAAAGTATCCCTCATGGAGATGTGAAAATGCAGTTTCACTATGAAAATAAATACATTGGAGTTAATTAATTTCTTGCACTGGGCACATGGTCACTACTGTCATTACTTCCAAACACTGCATTCTTAGGACAGAGGAAGCCAACATGTGGATTGTAGGACCCTGCCTCTTTACCTGTTTCGGATTTGCATCAGCTTTCTGGGGGATAGCAAGGGTTGCAAGATGATGTTTGTGCCTCCCAGATGCCAAGTACCCTTTCTTAAGGGGTAAGGGCAGGTAATGCCTTCCTCTACTGATGTGAGAACTGTAAACAGGCTATGCAGTTGCAACCAAGACACGGTGAAAGAGGAGCTCTTGAACTGTGGTGAAGCAAAATAATAATAATAGGGTCTGGAAAATGAATCTTATGAAGAGTGACTGTTGGAGCTGGGGCTGTTGAGTTTGAAAAAGAGAAGGCTGAGGGGAGACCTCATCCCTGTCTACAGCTACCTGTACAGCTACCTCTTCTCCCAAGTAAATAGTGATAGAACAAGAGGGAATGGCCCCAAGCTGCAACTGGGTGGATTTGGAATGGAGATTAGGTAACATTTTTTCCCAGCAAGAGTGGTCAGGCATTAGAATAGGCTGCACAGGGAGGTGGTGGAGTCACCAGTCCTGGATGCATTTAGAGTTTGTTTGGATGTGGTGCTTGGAGATACGGTTTAGGGCAAACTTTGTAGAGCAGGGATATGAGTTGGACTTGGTGATCCTGAGGGGCTTTTCCAACCAGATGTTTCTGTGATTGTGTGCACGGCTAAATCACATGCATGCACCACTGACACAGCACAGAGACCTGTACGACCTTGGGAGGTACAAGATACATATGTGTCCTTCCCTTTACTACAACAGAACTATTTTGTACTAGATTTTCACAGGAACATCTTCCCAGTACCTGGAGTTCTGCACTTTACCAAGCCAGAAAAGTCAGCCAAAGGACTGACAAAAAGTGTATAGGGATTATTCTAATCAATTTTATTTGCATTATGTACCTCTGAAACAAAATACCAGGTACCAACTACATCACTAAGGAATTCGAAGAAATGTAACAGGCAGTTTGAGATTTCAAGCAATCTCCTGAAATCACTACTCCTACAAATCTTTTTCTTCTTGCTTTTTCGTTGCAGAAGGTAAGGTGCTAGCAAGCTCTCTTAGAACAGGAGCTGAGGAGATAGGGACATTTACAACAGAAGTAATATAACACAGTTCACAAACTGGTTTGCTTGCCAAAGAAATGCGTTTAGCAGTTTCCTGTTACGTAGCACTAAAGAGCTGCCACTTGTATTTCTTTGGTTTATGTTTTGCAGTGGCCTAAGATGTGTTTCTCTTCAGCTAATGCCAGGGTGACTCCCAGTTTCCACTTCAAGAATATCCCATGCCTCAGAGAGTCTAAACATCTGTAACCTGACACACAACAGCCGCCTCAGCTTCCTAGGTGCACCAAAATCAAATCACTGTTCTTTTTTCAGATTAAACTAGCCTTCACAAACTTAAAAAAAAATAAAATAAGGCCAGAAATTAATGCAGGGGTCTCCTGTAGTGCTCAGCCCTCTTTGTAATCATCTCTAAACACTGATGGTTTGGTGTTGCTTAGTTTTGCAGTGAAGCTCAGCCAAGTTAAAGAATTCCTTCCAATGTTCATGAGAGAAAAGAGGAAAAGCTGACGGCAGATGCTATTCCTTTCAGGCAATTCAGTGCTTTCAGTGCTCTATGGCTTGTAAGTTTCTCCCTGCTCACGGGGCTCCTAATAGAGAATACTGATGGGATTCACTGAAGGTCAAAAAACACTGGCCAGGAATCAGATAGACACAAGAAAGATGCACTAAAAAAGTAAAACAACCCCCCAAACAAGCTAACTGCTCTTCATGTTTTTTTCTTGTCTGTGCATCTTGTCTGCAACTGAAAAAGTGGCAAGATAATGTTAATCACGGAACCATAGAATGGGTCTGGGTTGGAAGGGACCTCCAAAGGTCATTTAGTCCAAGCTCCTCTGCAGTCAGCAGGAGCATCCTCAACTAGATCAGGTTGCCTGAAGCCCTATAGAGCCTCACCTTGAATATCTCCTGGGATGGGGCCTCAACCACCTCCCTGGGCAACCTGTTGCAGTGCTCCACTACCCTCATGGTAAATAACTTGTTCCTGACAACCAATCTCAATCTGTTCTTTAGTTTGGAACCATTGCCCCTCATCCTATCGCTATAGGCCTTTGTAAACAGTCTCTCTCCAGCCTTCTTGTAGGCTCCCTTTGGGTACTGGGAGGTCACGGCCCTCCTCTGGACCAGCTCTGTGGGAACTGATATGGACAAAGTTTCACTGCCTCTGTTCTACAGAGACAGCACAGAGAGGGACGACTGATAAGGAGGACAAAGAGCAGTTTGTGAGCAATGGACCAAGGCAACAGCAAGGCTGTGATACTCAATTAGGGAGGACTTGTTCCTTATCACCTAGCATTTGCTCTGGTCGGCTCCTCTGTTATCTATGTTTGGCCTTTCCATATCCCTGGCCGCCCTCCTGCCGGCCCCTTTGCCATGCTGGCATTTCTCATTGGGGGCCACCTATTGTTTATACACTCTGTCATGTATCATTGGTTAAGTGCAAGGCAAAGAAATGTATAAAACCCCTTGTTTCAGGCAAGAAAACTGATTCTGCAACCACCAAGCCTCAGGGTCAGTGCCTTCAGTGCCACACTGCTCCATCGGGTCCATGTCTCTCCTTTGTTAATGTGACTATAGTGGTAGTTATTTAACCCACAATTTGCTAATAGCTTTATTAAGTACTGTCAAGGGGTTTCCTCTCTTGGAAGAGACCCTTTTCAAACACTAGCTCAGAGTTTCTGTCACGTGTAACACTGTTTGAAACATTTGAGGGTTGCATGTGTTTCTTGCATCCTCTCCACTGAACAGGCAAGCCATGCTGAAATAAAAGAGAGCCAGCACCCTCTTTGATTGGATTTGTAAGGGAAAGCTGATACAGTTCAAGAGTACACAGCTTATCACAACAGCACTCGCTGGATTTTGCTCAGACCTGTGTTATGAACAATACTAAGAGAGGCTCTATAATGCTGGGACAGCTTAAAGCAGCAGGCAGGTCAGGCAACTGAAAAGAGTCCATGGTACACTTCACAGAATCAAAAAATGTCAGAGGCTGGAAGGGACCTCAAAAGATCATCCAGTCCAACCCCCCTGCCAGAGCAGGATCACCTATACCAGATCACACAGGAATGCATCCAGGTAGGTCCTGAATATCTCCAGAGAGGGAGATTTCAGAGCTAGGAGTTGCTACTACCTGTGGTACTAACTGATTATTTTTTAAGAGCTAGCCAACATAAAAATCACTAGAAATGGTTATCAAATACCCTAGACTAGTTTTAAATCAATCCAGCTGTGTTCTAGTCAGAGAAGGATAAGCAAAGCCAAGAGAGTGGAGAATCAAGTCTATGTTTATGAGTCATCAGAATACAAAGTGGAATAACTTGCAAAGTTACTGCAAGTTGCTAAATACATCTTTTTCATAAAGTAAATTTATATAAATCACTAATTTTCACTAGCTTTTTTTGTTTGGGGTAGGTCAAAAGTACCCTATTTTTTTTCTCCACATGTGTGTGTCCACAAAAAAAAATTTCTTCAACTATTTTTTCTCATTTTGACACTAAGAGAAACGTAGATGAAAGAGCATGAGAGAAGGACATGAAGAAGAAGTCTTTTGTATTTTGCTTTTAAATTAAAAATCAGGTGGAATAATTTTTTTCAATGGAAGTTTTCTTGCTTGGGAAGAAGAATTTTCCATTTGTACTAATGCAGCCAGCTTCCATCATGTGACAGATACCCAATATAAACAGTTTTAGACCATTTTCCAGCTCCCCTTTACCATTATCAGCATGGAAGGCAGCAGGTCTCCCTCAAACACGTTCTGCTTGATCGCCATCTTCCACAGGTCCCTAATGAGAACCACAAATCCCCATCTACTAATTTTCTCATCAGTAGTGCAAATAATCATCCTGGCTTCTCATCAGGTGCCTCTCCAGCTTAAACAGTGTGCCCGTGCCCAAAGATTGCACAGCCCTGGGTGCAAAAGCTGCCATGACCCTCTGAAACAAGCTCAGCATGACACCACTGTGCATTTCACACTTTGCAGCAGTGGGCAGCAGCCTGCTGAGCACAGCCACTGTATGGGACCCCAAGTGATCCCTCAGCTACCAAAATGGTTCATGAGCACTTCTGTCCCCAGCTCTGCACTCACGAAACAGCCAGATCTTGCAAACGCAGGGATATCACAGAAGAGACATTTGTCTATAGCAACATACCTCTAGGCCTCCTAAAACAAAATGCTGAGTAAGCAACACAGCAGAATGGCTACAGCACTGGATTGACATTTAAAAAAATAGAAACAAGATCTCGCTTTAATCCCCCCAGGGCCATTCCTCTCTGCTCCAGAGATGCTGCAGCAGTGCTGTTCTCCAGCCCTGTCCCTGAACAGACCTCAGGCTCACTCTTGCATCTGTTATCTCCAGTCTTGTCTTTGTCCCTCATGCTGCTGGATGGACCCTGGCCCTGGTGTGTCACTGCCATGCCTGAAGCTGCGGAGGGACCCCGTTAAAGCACTTTGAAATCAAATTATGAGAAAGGCATTCTTCTGTGAAACATCATTACCGCCCTGCCAGCGAGTGTGGATCGCGAGAGCTTCCAAAACAGAAAGAAATGTATCTGAATTAGTCCCTTAAACTTGGCACCAGGCCCATACTACCAGTTCTCATAACATTTACTGGGAAACTGGCCTACAGAACAGTGCTGCAAGGAAAAGGAAATCCTGTGAGAACCACATCAAAAAGTACCAAACAGGTCTTTATCCCACAAAAGCAAAGTGAAGCTCTACCTGGACAAGCAACTCGTAGCTGTAGTCACCGACGTTACAACAGATCTAGCACGGTGGAACGAAATAGGCTCCCAAGAATCTGCAAAATAGCATAATTCAAGTTTATTTTTCCATTATGTATTTGGAAAGTTAGTGCTAGAAGAAAAAGGAAGGCTTAAGAAATGCAAACACTCCAAATAACAACGCTAGCAATTCAGGACCCCCAGTCCTGCTGTGACCACATACACACACATTGCTGAGCACAGCTCAGCCGCTGGCATTTCCCCTCCTCACTGAAGGAAGAATTGCTGGGCTTTCAGTGCCACTCTCAGCAAATTTCTACCTTCTAAGCAGCAAGTGTTCGATCAACAGAAATCCTCATCTCAGCATTACCAGCTGTGCCCAAAGCACAAAAACTGCATGCATGTATGCTGCAAAATCTCAACATTTGTGTGCATAAACAGTGTGGTCTGGAAAGGCAGAGCAGGTTTTCAGAGCAAACACCACCATTTCAGGTGCTTTAGGATGTCAGAAGGTTGTCACGATCTGCTGCTCGCCTTCATTACTTAGCACCTGCTCACTTAAAGCACCTCTGCAACTAATGGCGATTGCAGCCATGTCTCATAAGCCTGTTTTACTGCCTGTAAAGAAACCAGGCTTGAAAATGGAGGAAACTTCTCTCACAGCAGTCTGGCTCTTCGGTCTGCTCCCTAATGTCAGCCTGAAATCAACCAACAGCAGAGCAAGAAAGTGCAGCAGCAAGAACTGATGTCTAAACCCCACCACTCAGACTACATTGGTTGTATTAGGGAGGTAAGCAGAGGAAAATTGAGGAGCTCAATTAGACCTCAGAAATCCTTATGGAGGTATGAGAGAGGTAGAGAAACTAGGCATGCTAAAATAGTCAGGCAGAAGACTGTCTCCACCCCAAATTACTCACTTGTAGAAACAAAGCAGACCTCCAAGCCCCTGAGAAGACCTCCTCTTATGCAACTTCCATTGCAACTCATAGGAGAAGGACTCATCTGCTGAAAATGCCAGGACTTAAGACTGGGACTTAATTAAGAGCTCACTCCTGACTAGGTGCATCCTGAAAGGTGTCTCCTTCTCAAACTTTGGGAAAAGCAGGAAGTAGCCAGAGATAAGGCTGATTATTCCTTCTCTTAGCCAAACCACCTACGCATTTACTTTTTCAAAATATACACAATTAGGGCAAGTTAATGTTTGGGTTAAGGAGATGTGAAGTTCTCAGGCACGGAGGAAAGGCAGGCTAGGGAAAAACACTACGAAGAAAACTGGATGCAGAATACTCAAGCAAAACACCTGTCCAGGAGAAAACCTCATGCAACACACAAGTATCTGGGCCCTATCTTCAAGACAGCACTCATTAAAAGTTAACTATCTACTGCTTGAAGTTCACCAACATCCATTATGCTCATGATCATTATTTTCCTGCTGTCATAGCCTTCCTCTTATCTTTATAGACCACCTAGGCCTACTACTTCTGCTTAGAGGAAAGCATTTCACCACAAGGGTTATCAGGACTGCCCTAAGTATGGCACAAAGACACTCCAGTCACCCCAGGCAGCCTACCAAAATTATCGAGTAGCGTTTGGAAATTACATCAAACCAAATATGAACTGTTGTCTCACAGTCAACAAGCACACTTCACTGCGTGATTGCTGGACCTTCTCTGCATACTGTGGAGTTCAAAATCCAGACTCATGAGGTAAAGAGAGCTATACCACTGACAGCAGCTCAGCCATTAAGCTATTCTGTCCAACCAGGGCAGAAGCAGCCCTGCTGGGTGCAGCACACATGCAGCCTCCATCCCTGCTCATGAACAGCATATATCTGCATCTGACAGTGCAGGCACTCCCCAGGACCAGGAAGGCATCCTCCTAGCATTGACAAGAGTCAAGGAAACAAGGAAAATGAGAAATAAGGCATAAAATGAAGCACAAGAATGCTTCAGTTATAAGGTAAGTCATCCATTTAGAAGTTCTACTGGCATACTGAGCAGGAGAGCTTCATGAGCTTCAAAATTATCTTCCCTGGGTCAGAGGCAAGCAGGTATCAGAAGGCTGGCGTGCAGGGTGGAGGAAAACTGAGCCACACTCCTGGTCTCCACAAGCCAAATGGCTCCAGCATCCTCACTCCTCTCCATGGGGATGAAAGGCATAGGGGAAAATGCAAATCCAGCACCTCGGTATCCCTCACAGGCTTGGGGACCTGCCCACCACAGGTGCTTGCAATACTCTTCTCTAGCTGCATCAGGACAGTATTTCAGATCTGATTTACTGTCTAGACAGAGCATGCTACCAGGCAGTAGAACTGAGGGGGACTGAGAGCACCAGAGTGTGAAAAACAGACTAGCCCAAGCTTTTTCCTCTTCTCTAAAAACAATACATCATGCAGTCTACAACAACATCCTCACAAAAATGCTCTCTCTGTCCTGCATCTCAGAAACTGGCTGCTGAAAAAGAATCCCAAATGCAATTAAAACATGGATTCTGTTAAGTTTTACTTCCCTCTGCAATTTTATAATCGTCTCATCCATCAGTTTTGAAAGAATATTAATACTGGCATCAGCTGGCTCTCCACCTCCTTTGCTGAGCCAGCTTTTTCAAAGCCCTGTCCCTGCCTCTCAGCATCCAACCACAGATGCTGTGAGGAAGAGGAGAGTGAGAGGAAAATGAAGGGGGAGAGATGCCAGTGGGACACACCCAGCACAGGTGCCACCCCACGGAGGAGCTGCTTCTTTCCGTGGGAAGCTACAGCAACTCTCTGTAGCTATGGCACCACACCTGTGCCCAAAAATCTGACCAAATATGACTACCTCAAAGGAAAACCACACGCAAAACACAGAGGACAGGGGATTAACTAAAGCCTACCCAAACTCAAATCCAGTCCTGGGCATGTAGGCTCATCAGCATCTTCCAGGATGGAGATGGCTGGGTCAGTGGTGTGCAACATTTTTGTCATATTTTTGTTTCTTAAACCCTTCCTCCCTCACCTTGTAAGTTGTGTTCACCTCTCCATTGACACAAGCCAGTTGCTTTTCACAGACTAGGCAATATCCTCAGCCCTCAAGTACTCTCAGACTAGAGCTAAAACACAGTTCCGTGCTCCTTTTTTGTATATACGGTAGGGTTAAAGTTACCCCCAAAATAAAATGATCAGACTAGCTCAGAAGGTTTGGAAGCAAAATGAAGCTATTATTTACAAAGAAGCTAAAATCTAATACCATAAAATACAATGTATATGTAC